>JAFIRS010005967.1:0-45447 GCA_018342105.1 Gonioctena quinquepunctata | reverse complement strand
ATATCTTGGAACATGAATCTAATTTAAAAAAGAGAACTTTTCTCGAAATGACACAAATTTTCAAAGAACCTAATTCAATGAATTCGAGAACGGACATTGATAATCTCAGCATAATCTATTCATATTTACTCAGTCGTTCTCCTTATGAGACAGACCACAATTCAATTCATTAAACATAAGTTGGTCCCCTGAAATGGTTGGTATTGAAAAATTTTATCACTTTTTCTAAAAACTCATATTTTCTATGTCACTCTCCTTATGAGACATACCATAATCGTTTCAATTAACATTAAGTTGGTACCCTTGATTTGTTGGTGGTATTATTTTTCACCTCATTGTATGTTGGCAACAAGTCTAATATCTATTTGTCAAGTATGATAAGTATGTCAATTGTCAACTTCATTCATACTTCAATTGTCATTCATCTGTCACCACTTCTTCTTGAATCCAACATGACCTCCATAAGAGCCCATTTGGAATTTTAAAATGTTTTTACACTTATGTTTAAGTAATCATGATCAATTTTGATCAGAGTTTTAAGTATATATGACTATACCAAGAGTAGAAAAATCGAATTAAACGGTTTTCTTCACATAAAGGATTCAATATAAAATTGAACCAGAAAATGGTAGATCTCAGGTGAAAAACAACTACTTTCCTGGCAAATACCACGCAGAACATTGAATGATATTCACCTGAGGTGAAAAAACAACAATGTTCTGCGTGGTATTAAAAGTATTTTCCACCTGAATCTATTTTGTTCAATTTTATATTGAATCCTTTATGTGAAGAAAACCGTTTAATTCGATTTTTCTATTCATTCCACTTCACATGGCACTTTTCTTTCACTATACCAAGAGTGTTGTCGGTTGTGACATGTTATTTTATAAATTGTTGCAAGTGAAAGGGATTTTTAACCTCACTTTTGTAAGTACACACATACCTATTTGGTTTTCAAATCTAATAATGTTCAATTTTAAATCATTGTAGAGTTCCTGATGAAGAGACAATAAATGACTCGAAGCTGAATAGAAAGAGTTCACTTTAATTTCCATACCCTTGTTGACTGCATACCCGAATTAAAAAGGTTTCCTCTAATCTTCACACCTTTATATATATATATATATATATATATATATATATATATATATATATATATATATATATATATATATGTGAGTAATTATTGAAAATATTTAAAATGTTATCCCACGCACAGTTTTATCCATCTGTGGGATTTCTATATTTATTCACCCTCATAATCTAAATGTACTTAGTTCTATTTCGTATTGTGAATTATGGTAACTAAATATTATTATTATCAACGACTTTTAAATAACTTAATTTTTTCCATATCAGTCGTAAATATAACGGCAGAGAATATATTTAATTGGGCTATTCATTCGAAATAACAGTAGGAAGAATATAAAATACTTGTTAAAAATTACATTCGATAAATTGGGCGTCGATTTATTCGAAGTCCGAATTACGTAAATTATGCCCTTATGTCTGATGGATTAGACGAAGACTTTATTTTACTCTTTTTCCTAAAGGTACAAGCAATGAAATTTTAAAAGGACAAGTTATTTCCTTTTTTCCGAATCGTTTAAAAAATATCAGAAAAAAATTACACATCTAAGAATCCACGTGAGTAAAGCGCAGGTATGGGTCTGTACGGGAACTTCCTCAATTTGGCCATAACAAATGCCAGTCAACATTAATTACACAATTTCCTTTATACAACCATGTGGAAGGAATTATATTTTTCCCAGCTTTTCTCCAAGCGCCTTCACTGTATTCTTTTGCGTAACAACAGCTTTCCGGTAATATTTCATCCCACTTCATATTGATTGATAAGGTGATGGCTCAACATTAATCACCGAAATCAATTGAGTCTACCGCTTGAAGCCTTCCGAAGACAATCATCACAAAGGCCCGCTAATGAGCCTCTTCGACTGCGAAGGTGCGAAAGTTTAACCTTTAACCCGTATATTAAATTGGAAATTATTGATATTGGAAAATAATCGTTTCTTTTGGATGTACGAGGAGTGCTCCATAATTTATCTTCGTGATTTGTGAGGATACAAAAAATTATATCAAGAGCAAACATTGTTGTATGTCAAGTAGTTTTATGTGAAAAACACGGCAAATATTTTAGACCTTCGAGAAAATTCAGGATGACAATTTGTCAAATATCTCATGAATATCCGTAACAATACTACTACATACATCGATTCTATAAATCGCCTGAAACCATCTGAAACCATCTGAAACCATCTGAAACCATCTATGGCAATCACAAAATTACAATTAATATAACTCTCGGTACAATCATATTAAAAATGTTTGCAGAAGCGTAACTAATATTATATTGGATATTTTATGATAATTATTATGACTGGTGAGAAGAGATGAATGTGCGAAGAAATCATAATAATCTTTCCCAAAATGAACCAGCAAAATTTACGCCATTTCGACCTCCGAATAAGTCGGCGCCCAATGGGATATCAAGACATTTCGCCCAATAGGTCGAAAGTTCAAATTGGTAAATTAACCTATTAGTGGTCCTTTCTTTCTATGCATGACCGGAAGTTTGAAAAAATGGTAGGAAGGGAAAGACAGAAGTTTCCTGTGTATTTCATCTTAACCTACTAGTTACCTATTATGTGTATACTTAATCATTCTGTATAAGGTTTAATGAGTTTCTGTCAGTGTGACTTTTTACTGCATGACAGTGATAATTATTATGTCATACTTTCATGTTTGACTATACTAAATGAATTAAATGGTAAAACCGTATTGGAAATATTAATTTACAAACATAATAGTGGCGACGAGGCCGGAGATCCAATCAAATGCATTCAGAACAATTCAACACTCACACAATAAAGACACTCACGGAAAGTTTGCTACATTCACGTCATTCCACTTCTACAGAAGCCTTTCAATTGGAACCGTTTTGCGAAGAAACTGAAACAAGGAAAATTTTCATCAACAAATGGCTGGAGAACTTTTTCAGCATGAAGAATTTCAATAGTACACCAGCATAGATCAACAACAACAAAAAAATAACGGTTGATACATTCAAAGGGTACAAAATCATTACAACTCCTATACAACCTTACCAGCCCTGATGAACAGAAAACCAAATTATATCAGACATTGACGAAGCTAATTAAACAAAATTTTCATCCTACACCAAGCGTTATTGCAGAGCGTTTTACAAAGCGAGTACAACAAGAAGGGGCAAGTATTTCTGATTCTGGTGCGGATCTTAAAAGACGATGCAGAAGTAATTTCTAATATACTGCTCATATACATCTACAGCTTACGATCATTTACGACACCTATTCATCAGTGGCCTCAGAAATTCTAATTGGTTGGAGGAGTTAATACAACTAATAGAGCCGAACAACACATTTTCTGATTGTGTCAAAGCTACGTTAGCCATAAAATCAGCCCATGAAGACTCCAAAGAAATTAAAACTCTACAAGCTACATCTTCGACTTCCTGACGGAATCCACTGAAATATGTTGATTTTTACTCGTGTTAAATAAATGGCACCCTCGAAAGATTCATTTGTCAGAATTAACTGAAAGATGGTCAAATTAGAAGATGAACTCCAAACATCAATAGAAAACTACCATGTGCCCGAAGTGGGGATGAAACATATTCAAAACAAAGGTGGAAAATATGGCCGAGTTGGACATTTAGCTGAAGTACCAAGAAACTTCCGGAATTTCAAATCCCCTCGATCGACTCCCAAATCAGAATCAATTGGTTTCCACATCATGTACTAGGAAAAATGATACTGAAGAGAATTTCATTACATAAACAATGTCTTAGGGTGTATTTTACCCGAATCCCAAAAATAAATTTAAGGGCAGCAGTTTCTTCCATTTTCTACGATCTTCTCAAAAATTTATTTCTAAATACTTAAATCAATACACCCAAGCACACTTTCTTTGAAAACGTACACAGGAGAAGTTATTTAGCCTGTTGAACTTAGGAAGTTAAATATGACAAGCAACAGGCATTTGTAAATTTATATGTACTACCTGGTGAAGTTGAACCTATATTTGGCAAAGAGTGGTTACAGGATAATAAAATTGGTCCATCTGAAATCCATCAAGTACAAGAAATTTAATATTTTTCAGAAGACCAAATCTCAAATAATAAATAATTCTCAAGCAAAATTATTTCTACAAGAATACAATGCCAATATACTAATCTGCGAGAAAAACACCTTATACACCACAAAATAAAGTGGAAGAGAAAATAGACCGTCTAGAGAAATTGGGTATACTATGTAAAATTGGAAACAGTGAATGCGGTACACCCATTGCTCTAATTGTTGAAAAAAAATTAAACCATTCGCGTATGTGCACAAGGTTATTTTTCTTGAATAGAGTTTTCAAAGATGATAGATATCCAATTCCCAACTTGGAGGAAATTTTTGCCACTACAATGATTGGTGGGAGATTTTTCTCAACATTAGACATCAGAGAAGCCTCTTTGTCTATGCCAGATGGCACAGAAAGATCAATTGCTTATGCTCCAAGATCCCTAAGAAAAAAACAAACTACTGCAAAAGATGGAACAACTTCGATTTATTGGGCTTACAATGGTTTTTTTGGGGACATTATTGCACTACAATGACAGGTGGGGGAAAATTTTGATTTTTTTCGTTGTGTTTTTGGCCGTTTGGTTTGTTTTTTTACCCATGTTTGGATTTTCATTCGCTTTTTTTGGGTTTTCAGAGTTTTTGATTTTTTTGACGATTTTTTTATTTTTTTAAACCCCACTTTTTCCCCTTCGGGGTCTGTAAAACCAAGGGATCACTATCGGGAGCCCCTCTAGATCGCAAAAAAAAGTCCACCCCCTCACCGGGGTGGAAATATTGGATTTTCCAACCTTACTTTTTTTTCGGGGAAAAAAAAAAAAATAGAAAAAAAAAAGGTTAATATTGTATTGTCATCCGTTCTGCCATTTCCAAGTGTCAATTTTTGCTCATCGGAATTAGTTTGAAAGGATTTCAAATTTAAACTGGGAGATACATAAGCGAATCAAAAAAGTGGTAAAATAGAAATGCTTCTTGTATTTCCGGGGTGAAAATTTCCCCCTTTTCCTGACATTTTGTTATTTTGACTGGCCGCGCCATCGGTTTTTTTTTCACTCATGAACCAGATCATGAATTGAAAAGAAATTTTGCAAATACCCCCATGAAAAGGGGGTTTTCAAATTTTAACAGTTGATTTGCTACATGAATTACATTTTATGAAATATGAAAAAAAAATACCAGGAAAAAACTCAACTTCATAACAGATCAGATTCAGTTATCCTCTAAAGAATCGGTGGTCCCCTTGTAACCTCAACGATGCTTTTTCGATATTCATTTGAACCTCATCATTAATAAAAGGTAATATAAAAAATTCTTGCAGACTGATTGATATTGAAATCCAAAAATGCGGTAAACAAACAGAAATCTGAATATGTAAAAAACAATTAGCCAAAAGGTATAAGGAAAAAAAATTGGGACGCCTAAAAAAACAAGCAAAGGGCGTTTGAATTGTTTGTAGAAAAAAATCCCCATAAGTCACCCGTCCCAAATTGGAATCGTGGGGAGAAAAAAAGGAGTTTTATCCATGGCGTTACGTATGGCAGTAAAAAAAAAAAACATAACCGAATACCATTCAATCAAGTTTTTCTTGCTAAAGGGTTGGTCCGATAATATCAATCTACATCCCTCGAGAATTGTTGATAACTATAAGATTTTTTTTTGCCTCCGCTTTTAAAAAAAGTATTTCTACTATTTTTCCAAAAAAAATAAAAATGGGGGAAAAAAAAGAAAAAAATATAACATATGTTAATATTTTTTGAAATTTTTAAATTTTTTTCCCTTTTTTTTTTTGGTTTTCAATCATGCGTCACATCACAGTAAAACAATAAAAAAAATATTTCCTTCAAATAACTTCTTTAAGGTTTATCCAAGCAGAAGAGTAATTTTTAAAAAATTATTCGAATTGATTCCCCGCCAAAATTTGGGTTTTGTTTTTGGTGTCCGCATTATTTCTTTGAGATCAACGAAATAGTTTTTTTTTTCCCACTACGGGGAAAAAAGGAGCTTAATGATTTCGACCGGTGTATGTTTCCCCCCTCAAAATTCAAACTACTTTATCATAATTTGACAAATGAGGTAGCTTTGGGGAACGTCTTGATCGTCCCGGTTATAGGCTCTAGAGGACATAAAGTCATGAACCAAAGAAAATAATTTTTTTAAAGCTGTATTGGGTCAAATGAAAACTAATTAGTAAAATTAAAAAAAAAATATATATATATATATATATAATATATATATATATATATATATATATATATATATATATATATTTTTATTTTTGCTCGTGGTTTTTTTTAAATTTGTAATTGGGAATAAATCACCCCCAGATGTGAGCCAAAATATTTTCTCCCAAACTTCCCCCCAAAAAATAAATAATTTTTTTCCTTATATTTTTAAATGTTAAAATTATAAAAAAACAAAACGTGTGTAAAAAAATGACATAAGCTGGGGTACCCCAAAACCCATATTACCAGGTACATGAAACAAAAAAACCTAAAAAAAAAAATGAAAGCGGTTCGGGAAAAATTTATCACGAAATTATAACCCCAAAATAATTCAAAAAAAAAGTGAGTTCAAACCCGATTACTGAAAAAACACCCCAAAAGGTAAAAAAAAATGAGTTTAAAACCGAAAAAATATTTAATCGTGCAAAAACTGGGGATAGGATTTTAAAAAACTCTAAAGAATACAACAAAAAAAAGGGGGAACAAAAAAAAGTCATGGAGGGCTGGAGGACATAGAAAAAACCCCCAAAAAAGCAAGACACCGCATCCTTTCCAAAGACCCCCCAATCCGTTGGGGACCCCTAAAACCCAAAAGGCAAAACCACTGGGAAGGAAACTATAGAACTCTTGCTCCATACAAACTTCCCAGGATCCCCTGTCACCAAATCAAAAACCCCCGATATAAATCCTGCAAACCTTCATTTGAGGGCAAAAGGGAGACGGGAAGGGAAAAAACGGTAACTCATTCAAAAATGGGCAATAAATCCTTCCTTTACAAGTCCCCCACAGATGGGATTTCCCCTACTACCCAAGGGGGGTTTTTAAAATAGCACCGCTGTGGGGATTACAGGCTGAGCCCATTGGGGTGGGTATCAAACCTGGGAAAATTTTAAACGTGGTCTTTTTCCAAAACCGAGGGGGCTCAAAGACCGGCAAAGGCTTTTACCAAAAGCCATTTTACCCTGAAAGGTTAAAAAACTGATAGATAGAGAAAAAGGAAACCCCTTTGGAACGGCCCTTTACCAAAACCAAAAGCCTATCTAACAGGAAAATCATGCGAACAGCACTTCATCAGCAATTTTAAGGCTTGGGGGTTCTAAAAAAAAAATTGCCCCCTTTTTCTAGAATCGGGCCTTTGAAAACACCTCCTTTGAAAGTATTTTGGGCCATAAGGGCATTGACGAAAACCTGCACTCAATGCTTAACGATGACCCAAAAGCCAACATGTTCGAGGAAAAGAACAGGTTAAATTTCCAGGGTCCCCCCACGGGGCATACTTCCCTTTCCTTCGGGGGGACATGGTTGTAGATGAACGCTAATTTTAAAACCAAGGGTTTTTTAAAAAGGGATGCAGATGACTTGGTCATCCTCATCAAGGGTTTTTTTCGAACAACCTCAGAGCTAATGCAAAATGCATGAGGACAAAAAGGAATGGTGTAACGGAGGGCCAAAGGGGAAAAATCCGAAAAACAACAGGGATTCCTTCACCCGGAAAGAAACAGGGGAGATCCTACTTCCCAGACTTTTGGGGAAACATTACAAGTAGTAGAGCAGGGAAATATCGGGGGCTGATTTGACAAGAAAAAACCCGGGGAACCCGCATCTTCAACATGAAACCAATAAAAGCAAGATAATCTTCATAATTCGGAGATTTTTTAAAAAAAAACCGGGGGGCTAAACCCCGAAAGCCATGCACGGTTTTAAAAGCGGTAATAAGACCAAGAAAACATGGCCACTCTTATGGGGCCCCAAAACAAATAAAGACAGGCAGAAAAAAACGGGAAATACGGGGTTCCGTTTTTACCATGGGTGAAATGAATAACCCAACAGCGAATGGAAATCACCCAAAAAACCAAACCCCTTGACTTACATGTCATTAAGAGGCCAGGAATGCAAAACTAAACAAAAAAAAACGGGAGAACCCCGAACAAGGGGACATACCAGAATCACCTTTAATCAACATCGAAGAACTCGAAATGCCAGACTACATGAACCCCCCCAAACCCTCATTAAAAAAAAACCCGAAACACAATTGATGGATGGGGAGGGCCCCCCAGTATAGAATAAAAACCGACGGGGACATAGTCTGGTATACAGACCTTTAAAAGAAGTTGAAGGAACACAGGAAACATGGGGAAGGCCCGAAATTCATAATACCACTTGGAAATTTTTCCCGATATTCCAAGCGAAACACATGCTATTATGGTATGCATTCAGAAGAACCCAGGGGTTATGGAAAAAAAACATCTACATTCTACTGACTGTCAAAGTGCTACCTTCCCCCTCAACTCCATACAGATAAAGCCAAAAATGGTCTCATGAGCTGGAAAACAAAAAGGTCCCCCGGGTGTGGGTCAGGTTTTTAGAGGCATTGGGGAAAGGAACGCCCCAAAGGGGGAGCTAGCTAGACAAGCATCTAAAACCTATTCACAGGGGCCGAACCGTACATGGTTTTAAAACCGATCAGGCCCCCCATCGACAGTGGATGAAAAAAAACACCAACAAATTTTTGGGGTCAAACTGTCGGGCAAATAAAAAAGCAGGAAGGGGTCCCCGGACCCACGGTGACCTTCTGAACCTGAACAGAACGAAGGTTTTCCATAAAATAGGTCTATTGAGGACACGCACCAAAGGGGAAAAACCCCAAACACCTGGGGTACGCAGGGAAACCGTGGAGGTAGGGGATTTTGAAAGGGAGGAAACAGTCTCCCCTATTATCTTCGCTCAAGTAGTAGGCGACCAGAACCTTTGGGGGATTTTGCCCGGGAAAAAGGCATGAACCGAAGAACCTTATCAAAGGTTTTAAAAATTAAAGGCACAAACCTGTTTGAATGAGAAACCACGACAAGGATAAAAGACCCCAGCTGGTCCGGGCAAGGGGGAACTATGCCAACCCTTTTGGCTCGTCAGTTTCCCCAAACCCAAACCCAAAACCGACTAGAAAAAAAAAACCCCTTCAAAGATGAATTAAGAAAGATCCCCTCTGAAATTGTTATGTATAAACTATTCAATTTTATCGTCTATAAATAAACAACTTAAAAGTAATATATTTTTTTTCCGGGGCCTCGATTAACGAGTCTGTTAACCCCCACGAAATCGATCGTTAATGACCCCCATTCCTTAATTTCTTTTTTTAAATTGTGATATATGCAACCAAACATAACCAAAATCGACCATTTATAATCTGCAAAAAAGGTCGATTCGGTTATTAAATTTCACTGCGGGAACCGGATATCTACGTAAAATAATTTCGTGATCAAACGGAACCGGATAAATACGGGCCTTTTTTTTAACTTCGGTTACCGGTCGAATACGCGATTTTCAATGATTTTGTGTTTTCTTTTAAAAGGGGAGTTTTTTTGGGGGGTGAGATTCAACCCTTTGAGGACTATTTGGGACGAAAAACCCACTACTTAGCCACCCTATTATTTTCCTACAGGTTTTACGTGGTAACCACGATGTTCAATGTGTTCCCCAGCAAAATTTTCACCCCCTTTGGGGTCGTCTTCAGTGACACTTATGATGCCGAATTGATAGTGTTTCGACCATTTGTTCCCCAAATGGGGTATTGAACCACTTTTTTTGGAAATCCTGTATATTTTTTTTTTATTTAAACTCATTTTTTTATTTCTTTTTGTTTGTTATTTAACTGAAATGTTTCAAACACATTTCATAAAAAATCATTTTTTTTTAATTTCCCACAATTAATTTAGGTCAAGGGTTAAAAAAATGTTTAAAACCCCCTGCGGGGGCCGTATAAACCCCGCATTTTGTTTATCAGGCAAAAAACCTTTTCCCCAATTATTTTTTTTTTTTTATCGATTTTGCTGCAACAGTAATGTTTCGATTTGCCCTTTTAGCCTGCAAAATTTTGGTTTTAGGAAAAAAGTTGATTCTTGAACTTATTATTTTTTTTTTTTCCATATTTTTTATAACTAGTTAGGAATCAAGTGCAATTAGAAAAAATTTTACTAACCTAATATCGAAAAAAATGGCACGTGAAAATAAAATTTAAACGAACAGAAAGTTTAAGAACTTTTAATGAAGAGTGACATAATTTAAATTTATAATGAATCTAATAAACTTTTTTAAATTTTTTTACTTTTTTTTTTTTATATTGTTATAAATTTTAAATGATTTGTTATATATTCTTGAGTGTTTTTTTTCATTTGGGGAAAGTTAATTTAAAAATGTTTATTCATCTCCTCCATTTTTTTTTTCAAGACAAAAGGTTGTTTAGACCCCAAAAAAATTTTGGGGAAATTTTTTCTTTTTCCCCTTTTTTCCAAATTAGTATTTGTAATTTTTACTTATTCATGGTGAAAAAAAGCACCCGCAAGATTAAAAAGCCCTAGATAATTTAAAACGGCCCGGGATGAATTTTTTCTTTCACTGGGGAACCCAAGTACGCGAATTTTTCCTTCATCTAACTGGGGAACCGTGTTGATCAGCCCCAGCCCCAAAAGGGTATTGGAAACGTTGCATACAGAGCTATCCCGGGGAAAGGGGTTTAAGTTTAATTGTGGTATAGGAACTAAACATACACAAATTTCGAATATTATTCAAATGAAAAACATTTACCTTCGCTGTAAAATTATGTTTTCCCCAAAACCAAATTTGTAAGTTCCCCCTAGTTGAAGGAAGGGATTTCGTTTCTTTTTGACCCCAGGTACGGGGGGGTTTTTTTGTAATCAACTCGTCTTTTAAAGGTTTTGATCCGAATTTTAACCCCTCCTTTGCTATGGTTAAAAATCTCGATTTAATCGCCCCAAAACCTAGTTGATTAAATAAAATTTAAAGATTTAACATATTCTAGTGTTTTCAGAGGATAGCCGTGGTTATATCCACTTTGCATTAAATTATGATCGCTTTCTACTGTTGGAATGTTTGTTTTGGGTAGGGATCCTCTGAACAAACTATGAATATTTATTAAATACATTGAAAAAATTACGGGGTTGTTTTTAATAGACGATACATTGAATAGTTTTTACAAAAATTTTACATGAGAAATTTTTTTGGTTATACTTTTTTAGCGGTTTTTTAGAGTCGGGTTTTATTTGATTCATTTTTTTTTAAATTTTCTGGGGAAAAGTTTTTGGCTTTAAAAAAACTAGTTCCTGAAAAAAAATTTCCAATATCAAAATTTTCAAAAGGATATCCTATAAGCATTTAGATATAGTGTTAAACATAATTTGGAAAAAAAGATTGAGGCATATGGTTCATTTATTTGGGTTTTGAATAAAATATATATATATATATTAAATATATATATTCAAATATATATAAAAAATAATTGTCATATGAGTTTTTCGAAAAACGATAATATTTATTTTTGTGAAAGGGAAATATTTTCCGAAAAATATAATGAAAAGGGGAATTTTGTGGCATAGAGGACAAAAATTTTAAATTAAGAAAAAAAAAATCCTAATTTGGCAACCCACATATTTTAGTCATATGCTCTACCTCAGCTTTTGAGGAATATGAATCGAAAACACTCGTGAACCCTTTCCCCTTTCCTAATTTAATATTCAAGGGGAAAAAGAATCGAAAAAACAAACGTATTTTTTACTGGGCGGATCCATTCCCTTAAACTTCATCGTTTAAAATTTGTACGATTAAGGGTGATCTCTAAATGTAAATTTAGCCAAATATAAGGTGAAAATGAAAATATTTTTCCAAATATATAATGAAAAGGGGGAAAATTTTTTGGCAAGAAAAAATTATTAAATTGGGAAAAAAAAAAATTGGGAAGGCAATGGATCTCGACGGGCCCGTGAAAGTACTTTATTTTTATTCTTTCTCCAATATTAATTAGGGGGGAAATTTTGATTATGTCGTTCCTATGCCTCGAAAAATGACGGGAAGCTATACTAAAAAAAATGGGATCGACTCCCGGGTGCTCTTTTCCTTAATTTAAAATTTCCTCTATAAAAATTTCCTTTTCATTTATTTTTTATAAAAAAAAATAAATTAATTTCAAGAATATCACATGCTTTGAATATGAAATGTAACATGTTTTCCATTTCCATAAAATTTTTTTTTCATTATTCTAATTCCTTTTTTTATCAAAATTTTTTATTTTATCTTGAAATAATGAAATTGGTATATACCATCTTTGGTATATATTGTATCCCCCTCAAAGAAAAGTGTTAACATAGAAGGTTTTGGGCCGGCCCCCATCAGTACGGGAAAATGCGGGTGAACAAAGGTAGTAAACGACAAATCAAGGGAGCCAAAAAACAGAAGCCAGAGAAAATTTCCCCGTGGTTTCGGTTACAGCCCCGCTTCCAGGGCAACAACAACGTCACCATGGAGGCAGCGACACCGAGCCAGGTTTAAAAGGAGGAATATCGGGGGAAAAAAAAAAGGGGAAAAATTATGGAATACCCTAGAGGGAACCGTGTTTCGAGGGCCCCCCTTACCGGCAGTGAAGAAGTAAGGATATTGACTCCGTCGTTTTGTCGTTTTACCGTTGTTCACCCTTTGCATTTCTTCACCGTACTGTAAAAAAACCCGAAACCGTTAGAAACTTTTTTTACTTTCCAAATTTTTCATTCTTTTTTAACCGCCTCTCGATTTCCCCCCTTTCTTAAAGTCTGGTAAAAAAACATTTGTCTTTACCAACTGATCACGAAAAAAGAAAATTGCGATGTTACAAAGTTACCATCTCTGGGGGTTATCATAAGTTTCACAGAATATTTGTATATTTCAAGTTGAAGGCCGTTTCTTTTTAAGTTTCCCCAATATAGAAAGAAAATGTGTGAATTATAAAACTGTTGAAGATTCCCCAAGGGTCTTAAAAGAACGGGAACCAAAAATTACAAAAAACGATCAATTAGGAACTTAAATTTAAAAAATTAGAGATATTCATATTTATTGCAATGCATTTCTGTATGTGGGAGATAATTGAGATTTTTTTTTTTGAATCCCCAAAATGGGGAAATGAAACCGATCGTACAACAACGAAAAATGTCAAGTAAATTACATATAATTTAAAAATCTATCGGTAGGTTTGGGGAAGTTTTAAAGATTTTCAATATTTTCAACAAAAAATTTCCAGCTTTCCCCAAAATATTTTCAATCTAGGAAAAAAAAAGCAGAGCAATATACATTTCCCCCCCAAAAAAACCTGATAGTAATTTTTTTGTTTTTATGTACCGACTTATTAACGAGTTCCTTATCAGCGCTGCGAACGGGCAGGGGGAAAAAATTTAAAACCAAAAGTTTAAGAGATTGGGGGGTTTTCTGTTCTCTTCTTCTTCATAAAAGAAGCCAGTTTTTTCGTTTCGTCTTTCTATTTTACATTGAAATGTGGTGTCGCGACGTTTTTTTTTTTGGGAAGATTTTTTTTGTACAAAAATAAAAAAAAAATAATAACACTAATGAATCCTGACAATTCCCCAATTCATGGGTTGGGGAAGTAGAAATTTTATACAGAAAAAAATAAATGCTTATGTATTTTGCAAGTGCTTCTATTGTGCTAAAAACCCAATCATACGCTTTTTAAATTCCAAAAAGGGTTAAAAAAGTGTACCTTAAAATTTAATAAATTTAAAAACAAATTATATTTTAATATTAAAAATCAATGGGATGTATTTAGGGAACCGTGGGGTTCAAAAACCATACGCTGTTTGTTTTAAATCGAAAGATATATATATATAATTCACCTTTGGTTTTTAAAAATCCCGCGCATATTTACGAAAAAAAAAAAATAAAACAGAGTGCAAAATATATATATATATATATATATATATATATATATATATGTATATATATATATATATATTTTATATATGTTATATAAAAAATTACAATTAAAAAAAAAAAAAAAAAAATTTTACAATTCCTTCACTAATTAATTTAAAAACTTTGTTCCATCTGGGTTTCCTTTTACACCTCCCCTTTTTTTTTTTTTGTAAAACGAATTCTTGTTACCTTTTAAAATTCGTATATGTTTCTAAAAATTTTTCGAGGGGTACTTTTGAAGAATAGGTTGATAACCTACAAAAAAAAAAAATTTCAATAGAAAAAATTTTTTTTTTCTCATATGGAAAAATTTTTTTTGGTTGGGGAAAGGTAAAATTAAAAACCCCCCCAATTTCAAAATGGTTTTATACATAATAATTTTTGGGGTCAATTAGTTTTTTTGGATCCAATTTTTAAAAGTTTTTTGGTGACTTTGGACAACCTCCCTACCTGCACCGGTTACATTTTTTTTTTGACTTTTTTTTCCGAAAAAGGGGGGAGCCGAATGTTTTGTTTCCCTGTTCAAAACATTTTAAACTTTTGGGAATATGGGGTTCTGGGAAATTTGGGAAATACTTTTAGGATTTTTTTTTAACACAAAATGCAAGGATTCCTATTTTATTTCGAAATTTCCCCCGTTAAGAAATGACAAAAATTTTAATTCGGAATGGGGGAATCGTTCTTTTATGGCCGTAATTGGATCTTGACGAATTCAAAGCGGTTTTGACCCAAATTTTAAAAGATTTATTCGAGTGGATGATGATGGGCCAAATTTTTTTGCCCCCGACAGGTGCTGAAGGAAGGAAATTAACCAAAAAAAAATTTCCAAGAAATGTTTTACAATTAAAAGAATTGCAGTGAGTTAGGGGTCTCAAAAAAAAAAAAAGGGAAAAAAAAATTTTTTTAAAGGAATTTTTTTTCAAAGCGTCAATGAGAAATATTCATTTTTTGAAATATGTGACAAATTTATTCCCCGTGAGTGAGGATGCAGGATGTTTTTTTTTTCGGGATTTTGTTTTAAATTCTAGAAATATTGAATTTTTCAAATATATTTCTTCTACAGGAGAAATAGAATTCTAGATTCATTCAAAAGCGTTGGAAGACATATCAGATATTTGCGGAGCTACAGCAAATTGTTTGAGTATGCTCAATGGTTTCATGAATCCGGAAATATATGAATATATGAAAAAAAGGCAAAAGTATTGAATAAATAAAAATGATAAAGAAAAGACAAGCTTTTATACAAATGCACTAAAAAGAAAAAATAATGTATCTAATTGTTTGTCCTGAGTTATTCACAGCATAACCTAGGCCAAACAATTAAAGAAATTATTTTTTTCTTCTCAGTGCATTTGTATAAAAGCTTATCGTAAATTGTTTTTTATGATTTTTATTCAATACTTTTCAGTCATTCATGACAGAAATTGATACTCTGCGACCCCAAAAAAAACCCTTATACTAATTTTGAATGGAATCGGGCTATAATAAAAAAACACGTCATCCTAGAGCCGTTATATTGAATTCATGAATTTTGACAAAAACATCATCCCAAAAATATCCACACACCAATTTTGAATGGAATCAGGCTATAATCACAAAACTCGTCACCATCTTGGAGCCCATCTTGAATTCGTGGATTTTGACAAAAAAAATCATGATCTCCGATTCCAAAACCCCCCACATCCCAAATTTTTTATTGGGATCGGGCCATAACCACAGAACTCGTCGCCATATTGGAGCCGCCATCTTCAATTAATGAATTTTGACAAAAAAATTTGCGATCTCTGTCCTCGAAAACCTCCAGATACCAATTTTGAATAAAATCGAACCATAATCACAAAACTGGTCCGCCATAAAAAAAAAAAAAAAAAAAATTTGTAAAAAAATAAAATTGAGAAAAGCATAAATAAACACGATTACAACACAAGAAGAAGAGAACTTTAAAAAAACACCCCAAACTAAAACAACCCTATCTAAAAAAATTTATCTGTACAAAGGCCCAAAAAAATTTACAATTGCCTCCCCAACACCTTAAAAGTAAAAAAAAATTTCAAATCATTTTGCAATAAAGTGAAAAAATTTATTCTCAAACATAGAAACCTTTTAAGTTCATTCTATGACGGAAAATTTATAACAAACTCAAAAAAAACAAAATGTCATGCGCCCAAAAAACCCCGTTGGAATCTTTCTTACTCATTGATCTGTTACTTTATATTTTTAATTTGTATATTATGAAGATAGGTTATTATTATCATGTACATTCTTTCCTATAATTTACTATCTCTTTTTTTATTATTATCACTATATTCTATATTTTGCCCCTCTTTTATTACTATTACTGTTAACCAAGATAGGTATTTCATGTAAAAAAAAAATACTGATTAGTTAATCTACTTGCTACTCAAATCTACCAGTCAGGCACACTACAACTTCTCCAGAAGTTAGGTGCAATATCATTCTGTTAAAGTATAGCATTTACCCTGTAATGTAACATAAAATTATCTATCTATATTGGAGCCGCCATTTTTTTTTCCTCTAGGAAAAATTCCATAATGCATTGTCACCGTAAATATGAACTCCTGCCAAATTTCACGTTAATCGGACAACTAGAAGGGGGTTTATTTTATTTATTTATTTAGCGTTTGGGGAAGTGCAATGCATATAGAAAGAAATAAAAAAAAATACGTATAAACAGAAAAATTTTTTAATAAAAACAGAGAAACTTTAAAATAAAAGGGCAAAAAATTGTGACAAACTATATATCTAATCCAAATTTGGGGAGCCATTCAATTCCAATTGGTGTGGCTTTCAAAAAAAATTTTTAAGGTTTAATCGTAGGAACGGGTTTGGGCATTCTAAGGGGGGAAATTTAACTTTTTTATTACATCCCAAAAGACAGACCTGGTGGGTTTTTAAAAATTTTAGTTTGAAAAAAAAAAACGAATATGTCAATAAGGTTAAAAAGTTAAAAAAAAATAAAAAAAATCATTGCCCAAAAAACAATTTTATTAAAAAAACCGGGTGTTTTTATATCAGTTTTCTTCTTTATTATTATGAAAAATGAGTGAACAGCACCCCGCTTTTAAATAAAAAATTTTGATAACGGTTTTTTTTCTTAATATTTTCAATTTTAATTTTGCCATATATGCGTTTTTTTTTTTTTAAACTATAATTTATTTTTTTAAATTTTTTGTCCATATTACTCAAAGACTAAAAAGATTAAGGAAAAACTTTCGATTGATGCATCCACATAAGATGGAAGATATTATCAACTTTTTAATTTTGGGAATATGCTGAGAATCAGTGCATTCGCCATAATTTTGAAGTAAATTTTTTGAGAACGGCCTCAGTACTTTCACCCTATTCTATTATAGCTACTGAAGTGTTCCACTATTCTCCTCCGGATTGGGGAACCCGGGGGGTTAAATCAGATTGATGAACTTTTTAGTTCGTGACGTCAGTATTTCGATATTCGATATTTCTCTGTGCAGGCCCCTTTTAACTTAACAGAATAGATCATAAATGGGGGAAATACGACAGAAGAAGATAATAGTGAGGCTAGCTTCGAATGGGCTGATTATTAAAAAAATTTTTGAAAAATCCATTCAAATTGGGATTTTACAGGGGGTTAAAAAATACTTTGAAAAATTTTTGGGGTGTGATTCCCCCCAAAATTCTAATATGAATTGCCCCAAAAAAATATATGCCCGGGGGAAACGCTTCTTTTCCAAGATACGGGGTGTTAAAGTTTTTTTTTTATTTTTTTTTTTTAAAAAACCGAAATTGTTTTTGGGGCCTTGGTTTGGGGGGTTCTTTGGGGTTAAATTTCGCCGTTTTTTTTGTTCTTACTCTTGGGGGGGCGCCACCTCCCGCTTTTTTTTTTGAAGATTTATAATTTTTTTTAGCGAATTTCCAGCTTTTTTTTGGGAAAAAAATAATTTTCCATCATATCTACGAAAAAAAGCTCCCCCTTTTTTTACAATTTTTTAAAAAAACCTTTTTTAAATTTTGGGGACTTGTTTAAGTCGATTATTTGATAATCGGGGGGGGAAGTTATTACCATTATTTTGCTTTTTTTCCCCAAAAATTGGAAATGAATTTGACTTTTAAAAAATTTTTTTATTTTTTTTTTAAAAGGGGGCCCTATTCTATTTTTTTTTGTCTTTTAAATGTTTTTTTTTTATAAAAAGGGGTTAAAAAACTGTATTTGTTTTAATAAAATTTGCACAAATATCAAATATTTAAAATTTGAAAAAAAAAAAAAGGAAAAAAAATTGATTCAAATAAATTATTCTAAATGTCCCCCCCGCGAAGATACAGGCATTCAGCTTCCCAGTCATTGAATTTGTACCAGCCCCAAAATTATTGGTTGTTTCTTTTTTTTTCACCTCTCTATTCGGTTTCAGGCCCTTTCCCGTTGTACTGGGAAAATTTTTTTAATTTTGGACTTCCCAAAAGTCCCAAAAAAAAAATCCAGCGGGGGTTTTTTTTGGGGGCCTTTTGGGGACACGCCTGGTTAGGTTCTTCCCCCCTAAAATGGGCCGGGCCCCTCTCATAAAACGCGGTCGAATTTCTAATGGCTTCCCGAAGGTCCCCCGGGGGTTTTTTTTTAAAAATCTGTGTAGTTTGGGGCCCCCCATCGGAACGGAAAAAAGAAAGGACCTATCAATAATTTAATTTTTGGGGCCCAAAATTTACAGAAAATTGATACTCATAATGTCTTTTTACTAACCCCGTGCGGATTTTAGAGCAAAAAATGGTTGCTATGAAAGTTTGTGATAGCACGGGGGAATTTTTCTCGTTCGTGGGTACATATCAAAAAAATTGGGGTTTCCCAAAATTTTTAAAACCCTGAAAATAGTAATGCTTTTGGGGGAAAATCTGGGAAAAAAAGCTTGTCCCCTTTTTAATATTTTAGGGAAAAAAAATTTTGATCGGGGTAACCCCAAGGTGGACTAGTGAACTAATTTTAATTTTTTGAAAATTTTTTTTATTCTCCTCGGGGCTTTTTAAAACAGCTTCTTCCCAAATTTTGGGGGTTTGGACTGCTGTTTTAATAATATCACTGCCCCCTTTAAAAAAAAAACCCGTTTTTTTAAACGGGTGGAGACTGGTAAATTTGGGGGTTTTTGGGGTCGATTAAAAACGCTCCTGGTAAAAAGTTTTTTTTCCGCGCATTGCCATCCCCAAGGGGATAAATGAAATCTATTGGGTAAATAAACATTTTTAAAAAATCCATTTTTTTTTAAAATTTTTTTTTTTTAAAAATTACAGAAAAAACAACAAAACAACAAAAAGTTTCTGTCCAAAAATGAATTTCCATTTCTTTCCCCCCAAAAAACAAATTTTTTCCTGCATTCTTTTAAAATTGAAAATAATGGTTAAAAAAATCGATCTTATCAAAAAAAATTATTTCAATTTTAATTTAAAAATTTAAAAACCCTTTTTTTTTTGGAATTTTAAGAGGTACCCTTTCGTAGAAAGATGAGGAATTTTTTTTTTTTTTTTTTTTGAAAAAAAAAAATAGAAGGACGATAAAAAAAGGGATTTAAAAAAAAGGGAAAAACGTTTGGTGGCCCCCCCACCAGTAAAAAATAAAAATCAGGTTCAAATTTGCCCCCAAAAAACCCCCCCAAACCAAATTTTTTTTTTTTGTTAAGGTCAGTATTTAGAAATTTTTTAAAAAAAAAAGAAAATAAAATAAAAAAATTTAACACCCTGATCTTGGGGAAAAAAGCTTTTTCCCGGGCATATATTCATTTTTCTTTTAAAAGAATTTTGGAAATCAACCCCCCGGTTTGTCAAAGCTTGAATCAAACCAAACCCCAAAAAATTTATTTTAAAAAAAACCCTTTTTTAAAAAAAATTGCACTTGACTAAAATCAAATTATCCGATTACGGGAAATTTTTTCAAAAAACCAAATTGGCCTTTGAAAAATTTAAAAAAATTTTCCAGGCCCCCGGGGGAAAAAAAAAAGATAAAATATTCTTATCCCATATCCAGTTTTTATAAAAAAGGGGGGGCTCAACTTCCCCGGGCGACGGAATGTTTTTAAACCCCAAAAAAACCTTGGATTGGAGGCCTTCCGGGGAAAAAAAAGTTTTGGGGGCCGTATAATTTCGGATACATCCGTGAGCCTGAAGGGGGCTTGGGGGTTTTTAAACCAGTGGGACTGGAAGACGTCCCGAACCCCAAAAAAAAAAGGGGCCCTTTTCGTCCCCCTTTTTTCCCGAAAAAAAAAACTTTCTTGAACAAACCGCTTCAAAAAACAGTTTGTTTTAAACAGGCAAATTTCCATCGTGCCAAAAACTCGGTTGAAAAAATGGCTCTATGTGCATTAATAGTTAGAGGGGGCCCCCAGACTCCATCATGAAAATTTCTAGAGGAGATGAAAACAAGCCCCACTGATCAGGGTGGATACCAATCTAAAAAGGGAAACATTGTGATTTTTTTTGCTAAAACCAGCCCCTATAGTTCAAAAAAAAGACCCCTTTTTTCTTGTTCAAAGAGTTTTGGAAGAAACTTCTTTACCCCTTGACGGGGAAGCTGGGAATGCGGACGGGCGTTACGAAAAAAGGGGGTCGGGGGGCGAACGGCTTTCGGGGCGTGGTATTACTAGTTGCTGGCGTCGTAGCATCTTTTTCGCGTTTTTTTTTCCCTTTTCTATTTTCTCCCCCTACTAATGCGGCTTTTCTCTCGACATTGGGGCGCGGGTTTTTTTTTTCTTCCTTTTCTTGTTTTCTCTCTCTTTCTTCCTTTTACTCTTCCATTTTCGGGGGCCCCCCCTTTCTAAAATTTTATGATGAAAATCCCCCTTGCCGGGGCCCAACAATAACCTCCTTAAATAAAGAAACACCTTGTATTGGCTTGATATATCTGAAACATTATGTCTTATAATTACACAATCATTGTTTGAGGCTTGATCCAACGTTTTTTTAAACTTATTCTTTCTCAAAAGAAATTGCAATTCTCAAAGAAGCCCCTTTTTCTGAAATCTTTAATAATCTGAGAATGGTTGGACATGCCTATATTTTTACCTAGTACAAGTTAAGTATCCGAAAATATGTAAGAATTTCAGGGAATGTTCTGACACAATTTTGCTCGCCTGGTACGCCAAAAATCAGAACAATTCACGTTTCACGAAATCCATGTAAAGTTATGGAGCCGAGATCCGAGATGAACCGATGGACGAATAATATTAATTTGGAAAATTCGGCCAACCGCGCGGTGGCAGCATTCTCGCACCGGGGCGACACCCGACCTTTATTTATCGCCAAATTAGATTTAATGGTGTCGTAAACTAGTCGATTTGATAACCCGAACCCAAAACTTTCAACGCTTTTATAACTGGGAGCTTCTGTGTAATAAATGCCAATTAGGGAAAAAAACACTTTTGTTTTTTGGTGGCATTAAATCTATAAAGTTTTGTGATATTTGGAACAAAAATCAAATGGACCGTTGCATTTTTTTGGGCTGTAGAAAAACGAATGGGGGTTATATACACAAAAATCAAAATAAATAATCAATTGAAGACAATTTTTTATTTGACTTGCTCAGAAGACTACATAACCCTTGGGAGATGAATGTACACAAGTCATCGGTTATCCAAAGAAAGTATGGGATGTTTTGCAATTATATAGTAATTTGGAAATACGCCACATAAGATACAGCGTAGATTTATAAGGGTATTCATTCCTTCCTAACCACGTTTCGATGAATGGCTGAATTTTTTTAAAATATTTGTATATAAGTCGTCTTCTTGAACACTCTATTCATCATACAAATCGTACATTATGTACTTGGTGTATTAGCTAAAGTCTTCTCTTCTATCGACAGTTCAAGTTAGTACGTTATATCCAGGACTCTGTTCGTAACTCTGGAATAGGGATGGAGAAAAAATGTAACATAATAATAATTATAGAAAGTGCAAGACATCAGCTAACCTGCAAAATCATCCATACCTTCGTCTCACGAATATTACCATTGCTGCAACTAATAGTAAATCGCTGAATTGTTTATATTAGTCCTTTTCAAAGATTTAAAGGAAGTGTTTATATGTTAATGGAATCAACTCTAAGATATTGTTGAGAAAGTGAACATTGCTGTCGATAATAACATAAAAATTAGACATTAAAGTTAAAATAAAACCTTATATAAAATACTAACTGGATATCCAACTTCACCCGAGTTAATTTAATTTTTTTATGTTTTCTTGTGTTGTTCCATCTAGCTTATGCCTGGCTTTGCCCGCTTCCTATTATCCCGTTATCCCGTTTTCCGTTTCCCGTTTTCCGTTATCCCGTTTCCCTTCATCCCGATATCACTTTACACCGTTATCACTTTATCCCGTTATCCCGATTCCAGTTTACTAGTTTTTAGGTCCAATCATAAGTTTTCAAACACAAAAATATTAGTTTTTGCGTGATGCTCGAACAAAAAAACAAATTCACACATTTTATCCTCCGACTTAATTCATAAATATTTATAGATTTTGAACTAAAAACAAAATGCTTTGCCAGGAAAATAGTTGTTTTTCGCTTGTAGTCTACCACTTATTTCAATTTATTTTGAATTTTGTGAAGAGACTTCATGTCCTCCGTATATAATATTACACTTCACATGTTTGACTCTCTTGTTTAAAAATATATTTTTAAAAATTTATTATAACCTTTGTTACTCAGGGATAGCTTAGCTTAATATTAGAGATTTTTTTTAAATCGGTTCAGTAGTTCCAGAGATCAACACAAACACACAAACACACAAACAAATTAATTTTACCTCTTGATAATATTAGATATATATTTATTGATCCCACACCAATTTTCATTGGATTGACAAGTCATGAACACTACATGATATAAGTGCTATAAAATGTTTGGAGGGAATTATATTAAAATATATAATAATATAATAATAATAATATTTATTTGCATCAGTAATACCTTCAATAGTTAATAATCCTAATAATATTTACAAATATTAAAAAAGTACCTACAAAACAAAAAGGAAACCAAAGCTTTTCTGTCCGTGTCATATCCCATTTATTCATTCATGCGACACTGAAAATGTATTAGAATTTTTTTAATGAGACACATAATATAATGAATGCAAATACATATACATAGATAATTCCAACATACATATATATTTACATAGATATACATGTAATACGGTATTGAAGCGGGGAAAAAAAATAGCCTAAACGAAGAACGGAGTAGCTGGACATATAATTATTTTGGCATATTGAACAGTAATAGAGGACTGATAATATAGAGCATGGGGGTTTTGGGGATTAATGGTATATTTTTTTTTTATTTAAAAAGAAGTTATGTATAAGTTGTCTTTGATTACTTAGGAATGATTTAAAACCTTATTTCTATAATATGCCAATTGGAGATGTTAAAAAGGACCTTTCTGAAATATATTTTGAACGTGGTCCTAAAAATGATAGACATTTGGTACCCACTGTTTTATTCGCTAGTGGAGTTCTCAACTTATTTGAATATTCAGCTCTTGTTGGGTAATTATGTGAAAGAAAGTCAATATGTTTTCTATATTATATATACACACACATTCATACATTACATATACATAAATAGATAAAACTACAAGAACATATTTGGAGAATCAACAGGACGCTGAGGACCAATGTAAATTCCTTTATATTGTAAAATGTGTTATGGAGAAGAAAAGACTTTAGCCTGGACTTGAATCTGGACAAGTTTGGTTGATTCTGCAGTTCCTCGGGGAGCATGTCAAAAAAATGTGCCCCTGCATATCTTGGGGATCTTTTATAGCTGGTGTAATTAGCTAGTTCAACTCTGAATTACTTTCTTCTGCGTGTCGCATAACTGTGAAAGTTTGAATTTTGAGTTTATATAGATATATGCTCGTAAAAGTTGAAAGTTTTTTCTCTTTGAAATTATTTCTACAGGACTATCGATGATCCAAGTGGAAAATAAGGCGAATTACTCTTCTTTGAGCGAGAAAAACTCTATTGCTATCAATAGCAAGACCTTATGCTATAATGTTGTAGCTGATAGTTGAATAGGAAATTCTCTAAATGACCAATTTTATCCCCGTAGGTATCATATATTTAGTTTGGAAAAGGGCTTTTTATTTTTAAAATTTAAAAAGAAAACTTGTGGAATCCGCCAACAAACATTTTTTTTTTTTTGGAAATAAAAAAAAGGTTAAATAAAACGTTTCGGGGGAAAAGTTTCTTTTTTTTTAAATTTTTTGGTTTGTTTAAAAATTTTTTTTAAAAATTTTTTTTTCCAACGCTTTTTTTCAAAACCGGTTTTCCAAAAAAATTTGGGACCGAACCCCTTTTTCCATTAAAAATTTTTTTTGAATAATAATTAAAAAATAATTAAATGTGATTGTTGATCGTTCCAAGAAAAAAAACCCAATCAAATGAAATCTGACAGTGGAACCTCCCTGAAATAAAAATCCATGTATTTTCGGAAGAAAAAAAAAGACCAGGATAAAATTCCCGAAACATTTTTCAAAATTTCCCAGTAACGTCGAGATTTATTTTTTCCCCCATTTTTACCTATGGGCAAATTTTGACGATCTAAAGCGTGTGTCCATTTATATGTCGTTAAAAATTTCTGAAATTTGGAAAAAAGGGGAAAAGATTTTTTTTTATAATTTCAGGGGGGTCCCCCTTTTTGGGGGGGAAAATTTTTTTAAAAAATTTTTTTTCCTTTTTAAAAATTTTTTTTCTAAAGGGGAATGCCCCCAAAATAAAAAATGTCCCCGTTTTTTAAGATGGGAAAGTTTTTTTTTATTTTCGTTTTTTTTTAAAAAAATTTTTTGAAACCCTAAATTTAAAAGAAAAATTGGGGAAATTAGAGGTTTTTTAGGGGTAAATTGAATCTGATGTTATTATTGTTTTACTGTAGGCGCCACCTAATGTTTTTTCTTTTTAAGATTCATAATTTTTAACGTACTTTTCAGTAAAAATCAATTCCCCTTCTATCTTCGTAAAATACCCTTTACAAGTTAAGCAACCGTTTTCTAGATATTTGTAAAAACAATGATTATTTGATAATCGATGCGTGGAGTTATTAATTATTTTGCATTTTTACAAAAAGCTTAGGAAAAAAATTTGCAAGTAAAAAATTTTTTTTTTGGGGGCCACCCTTTTTATTTTTTTTCCCCCAAAAGTTAGTTCAAGGGGCAAAATCGTATTTGTTTTATAAAATTTTAAAAATATCATCATTTTATTTCAAGAAATTTTAATAGATAAAATAAAATAAAGGGAAAATTTTTTCAATAAATTGTTCAAAGTGTCCACCTTCAGAAAAAAATACGGCATTCATTCTTCTAGTCATTGAACTCAAAACCCCTCAAAAATTTTTGGTTTTTTTATTGTTTCCGGGCGTCTACTATTCGGTTTTTTAGATCTTCCTCGTTCGCTACTGGAGTTTTATGAACTAGTGACTTCAAATGTCCTCAAGAATAAAAATCTAGCGGGCTTAGATCTGGGGACTTTGGTGCTCACGCCTGGTTAGGTTCTTCTACACCCCTACCGATCCATCGATTTGGATAGACAGTGTTGAGGAATTCCCTGGCTACAACGCTAAAATGAGCCGGAGCCCCATCATGCATAAACCACATGCGGATACGAATTTCTAATGGTACATTCTGAAGTAGTCCCGGTAATTCATTTTCTAAAAAGTCTCTGTGAGTTGCGCCATTCATTCGGAACGGAAGAAAGAAAGGACCTATCAAGTAATTATCAATTATTGCCGCCCATACAGTTACAGAAAATTGATACTGATAATGTATTTCACTAACTGCTTGCAGATTTCCCAAAGCCCAAACATGGTTGTTATGAAAGTTTGTGATAGCATTTCGGGAGAAGTTTGCCTCGTCCGTGAAGAGTAAATATCTCAAAAATTGAGGATTTCCAGCCAATTTTCTCAAAAACCACTGACACATAGTAATGCGTTGGGAAAAGTCTCGTGGCAAAAGAGCTTGTACCCTTTGAATATGGTATGGATGAAATTATTGATCGTGGATAATTCTTCAAACTGTGGGCTGAGTAGAATTGAGAGCTTCAGCAATTATTCTTATTCTTGTTTCTGGATTCTCCTCGAGAGCGTTCAAAACAGCTTCTTCCAATTCTTGGGTTCGGACTGCTCGTGGTCTTCCAATAATATCAGCTGCCCTCTTAAAGCTACCTGTTTCTGCCAAACGACGGTGGAGACTGGTAAATGTTGGAGCTGAAGGCAGTACTCGATTAGGAAATTGCTCCTGGTAAATACGTCTTGCTCCGCGCGCATTGCCATTCGCAGGGTCATAAAGGAAATGCATATCGGCTTCATGAGCATTATTGTTTAAATAATCCATTTTTTCAAAATTAGTATTTTAAAACTTACAGAAACTTTAACAAAACAAACAAAACGTTTAACTGTCACATAATATGTAATTACCAAAACTGCTTACTTAAACGTCTTATTCATTTCCTAAGCATTCTTGTGAAAAATGCAAAATAATGGTAATAACTTCAGCAGGCATCGATTATCAAATAATCGACTTGAAATTTTCAAGTCCAAATATCTAGAGAACGGTTGCTTATAGCGACTTGTAACAAGGGTAGCTTTTTTACGTAGATATGATAGAGGATTTACTGAAAAATGTGCTAGAAGTACGCTCAAAAAAGTCATGAATCTTCAAAAAAGGAAAAGACGTGTAGGTGGCGCCCCCTACGAGTAAGAGCAATGATAACATCAGGTTCGAATTCGACACCTAAAAAAACCTCTCAATACCAATTTTCGTTTAATAAAGGTCAGTATTTCGAAAGTTATTAAAAAAAAAACGAAAATAAAAATAAAACTTTAACACCCTGTATCTTGGAAAGGAAGCGTTTCCGGGCATATATTCATTGTGAGGAATCACCTCCTGAAGTTTGTCAAAGTACTTCTGACTCACCCTGTATATCTTTCAGAATGTGACAGAGAGAGGCGAGCTAAGTTGCGGTATGTGAATATCTTATGTTTTTTTATGAAGTTATAGGTATATTATAATAATTGATAATAAATTTAGGTTTTATTGACAAAGTAAATATAAATGCAACACTGGAACCCTTCGCAGCCCCATCGGTAATCGTGTCATCATAATTCTTGATGCCGAATTCCACGTTCGTCATGAGATTAAACATAAGATAATTTTCAAATCATCAGCTACTGAACCAGGCATTCTTCATCTTCTGTCTAAACCACCTACGTATTTCGTTTATTCCGAAGACAGTCTCTATTGTATTTCAGATGAGGTAATGTCTCCCAGTACGCGGCGACGTGGATGGATATTTTGGAATGGTATCTATTGGCATTTCATACTGAATTATCATCAACCCAACCACCTTTGAGCATAGTATCATTGTTAAAGTTATTTCGAAAAGTAATGAAAATTCAATGAATAACGAGTGGCAAAACCCATGCACCAATAAAATTTGATTTTTGGTTGTGCATTTTTTGCTAATGGCAACCCTCTTTTTAACCGAAGAAACCAAAAAGGAGGAGGTTCTCTAGTCGACCCGTATATTTTTTTCCATCATTTTTTTTAATGTATGATCACGCATCACTTTTTAGTGAGGCGTCCGATTCCGATGATTCTTTTTTCAGTGGATAGGGTGTACTTCGAAGGTGGTCCCATTTGAATTTAAAGGATGAAATCCACCCCTAAGGGTAGCAAAATGAATAATATTGATCACTCACCCTCTGAATTCTGGTCCGTTAACCGATTCTATCAGGCATAACTTTGTACTGGGTTCTTCGATTTGGATGATTCTTTTTTTAATAGATAGGGTATACCTTATATTTAGATTTCGAATGGAATATATACCCTTACTGGTAGAAAAAATAGGGGATAATTGATTTTTCACTTATGAACATTGGCACACACATACGTAGTTGACAATGACAGATCGCTACTGACATTATTTCTGTTCCACATCCGTCAAAACCATTATATTCTATGAGAGGATGGAATGATATACAAAGTAATGAAATGAACTAACCAGAACAACAAAAATAATTTATATTACAACAAATAGTAAAAGTAGATAATCATATTATTTAACTGGTAATAGTTGAAGTAAGGTGGGTAAATAAGTATTTTGGAAGTAATCAAAAAACAAGTAGGTAGTAATTAGTATATTTTAGCCTAAAAAATTAAAAATAAAAACTTTTTAATAAAAAATTAAACCGACGAAATACGGAACTGAAAAGTAAAAAATAAAATAAACCTTCTTAGTCTCAGTAACTAAGCTCCTGAACTGATGTAAGTAACCAATTTTGAGTCGGCGCCAAACAAACAATCAACGAACATCATTAAATTACTTCAAAAAAATTATCAGAATGTCACCGCGCAACTCGATGCCATCATTTTACGCCTTACCTTACCACATTAGTTCAGGAGCTTAGTTACTGAGACTGAGAATGTTTATTAAATTTTTTTACTTTTCAGTTCCGTATTATGTCGGTTTAATTTTTTGTTAAAAAGTTTTTATTACACGCTTTATATTAGCTTCACTTGTATGTTTGTTTGTAACCGACTCCTTTGGACTTGATTTTCACCCACTTCCAGACGTCCGAATGATTTGAAATTTGGCAGGTGTACATAATTCCGGTGACAATGCATTAAGAAATTTTCGTGTGGAGAATAAAACGAAATGGCGGCTCCAATATGGCGGACGAGTTTTGTGATTATGGTCCGATACGCTTCAAAATTGGTATGGGGTTTTTTGGAAAACAATGGCGGTTCCAAAATGGGGAAAGTTTTGTGATTATGGTAAGATTCTTTCAAAATTGGTATGGGGGGTTTTTGGGTCGAAATTATTTTTTAAAATTGAAAAATTCAGATGGCGGCTCCAAAATGGTGGACAAGTTTTGTGATTATGGTCCGATTTTATTCAAAATTGGTATGTGGGGGTTTTTGGAGTCGAAAATCATGATTCTTTCGTGAAAATTGAAAACTTCAAGATGGCGGCTCACTGTATATATTGACAACGTTCAAATCTACGAATGACTTCTAAAATCGAGATTTGACTATTAATACAGCTGTATACATTAATGATTTGGAAAATAATTACAGTTACTAATAGTTATCACGGAATTAATAGTAGATTAGAACAAATAATAGTTTAAAAAAATTAAAAAAAAACGCGTTTATAAATAATTAAAAAGTAGAAAATAAATAATAGTTTAGAAAAACAAAAAAATACGCTTTTTATAAAAAACCAAACTAGAAAATAAATAAATTCAAAAAAACTAAAAAACACGCTTTTATAGAAAACCAAACTAAAAAAATTTCAAATACATTTTAATTAATTTGAATTGAGAATAGTGTAAAAAAATTTAATGAATATAAATAAATAATAATGTAGATATGAAAAAAAAAATATTTCATTTAAAAAAAGCGTGGCGGTGGTGCTCAATCTTAATTTCAAAAAGCACCCCACGCTTTTTTTTAAATAGAATAATTTTTTTTCTTATTTACATTATTATTAATTTAAATTTATTAAAAAAATTTACACTATTCTTAATTCAAATTTATTAAAAAAAAAAAAAAATTTTGTTTTCTATAATAGTGTTTTTTTTAGTTTCTTAAAACCCTTATTTATATATTTTTCAGTTCGGTTTTTTATAAAAAGCTTGTATTTTAGTTTTTTTAAACTATTATTTATTTAATCACGAAATGTGAAAGGCCACATTTTTTGAGAGAGACTACGGTAATGAATACGTAAGCGTGAGTATAGGTTAGATAAGAAATTCATAAAAACGATTTTGCAATTTCAAGTACTAAATATAATGGCAACGAAATAAAAGATTCAAATTGTCTACCGTTGGCTGCCTGACAGTTGGCAAGGCGATATATAAATTATTTTTTAACACGCCGTATCTCGTGTTGAATTCTTGCTCTTAAGTCTCCTGCTTACTAGGTTGAATACTTCTCAAGAATTCATATCCCCACAAAAACAATCTAGAGGTGTCAAATCACAATCGATCCCTTTTCCTTAGCTGACGATTCGAAAAATCTATATATATATATATATATATATATATATATATATATATATATATATATATATATATTATGTCTTAAACACAGAATTGAGGAAATATCACATCCAACATTAAGAGAGAAAAATATAAAATTATTATATGAAATACTTTCCAATAATTCATATCCTTCAAATTAAAAAAAAATTATTATATAATACTACTTCTGATGTCATTCAAACAGAAGTCCATCAAAATGAACAGTTACATAATATCACATATTCGTCGATACCTTACATTCCTGAACTTTCTAGCAAAATTATAAATGTATTCAAACATGAAAAAAACTTGAAAGTTGCACAAAAGAAAATAATACCATAGGAAAACTTGTATACCAAATTGAAACAAAAAATCATATCACCGAAAAGTCCAACGTGGTTTATGAAATTCCTTGTTCAAATTGTAATAACAAATATTTAGGCCAAACAAAAAATTGTTTAAAATCACGAATAGCATTACATAAAAGCAATTGTAGAACTTTAAAAGAAAACTCTTGTTCCTTAACGAAACATGTCATGGATAACGATCACTTTGTTTCAGAAATGGCTGAAATTAAATTACAAACTGATAATATGAATAAAAAAACTGATATTGATAACTTAAGTAAAATTTACTCGTACCTACTTTTACCAAAAAACCATTCTTCATTTGAAAATACCTGAATTAAAACTCCTCTGTATATACCTATTTTATTTGACATCCATGATTAATGATTGTCAGTGATCAAATTTTCATGTCACAACATCTTTTAAGTTTTCCTTTGTACTTTTATAATTATATAATATGTTCCTAATCTTTGATGTCCAAAGAAAATCTCAAATTGCACAGTATGTATACTATTATTGCTTAAATATTTTTATGTCCATATTTTTAATTTGTAGCCCTCGAAAAAGTAAATAAAGATTTGCGAAAGCTCGGGTAGCAAAAAAGAGTGTACCTTCTTCAAGACCGAATCCCCGAGAGATACTCATTCTATAATAATAAGCCGGTCGAGATACTTTCCTATTTATATATATATATATATATATATATATATATATATATATATATATATATATATATATATGCGACTGTCACTAAAGACATGACATAAAACAAAATCCAATATGGCGACAACCAGACGCCATATTGTGAATAAAGACATGACAGTAATAATCAAAATTCAATATGGTGACAACCAGACGCCATATTGTGACAAAATTCAATATGGCGACAATCAGAGCCATATTGTGAATGGAAATATGACATTATTAATGAAAATTCAATATGGCGACTACAATAACTAGTAAACATTTAAACCATTTCCAACAAACGTCGATATTCTAGTAAAAATAATAAACTATGTCAAATTTTGCATTAAAATATTATTATAGTAATATGAGATACTCTTTATGAGGCTAGATCTATAAAAAATGGGGAAAAAATTATTTGTTGCGTAGGTGGCTGTGATTTCAAATCTGAATATTGTTTCTTATTTCAAACAATTTTTCTGACTTTTTGATAATGTCGAAAATAAGGGTAGTTTAGTCCTGGTAAAAATTTCTGTTTTTTGTACTCCCCTGTACACCGTTTGGAAATTCAGAATTTTGACAACTAATTTGCAAGTTTTCCGACAAATGGATGATAAAAAAAGTTGTATCCTTGAATTTGAATATTAGTATATGTAATGGGAAAAATAATGGAATAAAATTTAGATTGTATAAGTTATACCTATTGACATAGACGTTCATAACAAAGGTAGCCATAACAAAAAAATTATGCTTTCAGAGAATCATTGGCATACATACACACATACATGCATACACACACATGTATATATGTGATATTTAATCTCCTTTTTTCAAAGTCGATTAATAGCAATCGCATACTGCCGACTCACCCTTTGTATGAAATGACACAAAAATAGGCTGAGAACCTTCTCGGGGTCTCCATGATCATTATGCAAAAATTTATATTTACATTGGTTGAATATAATATCTCGCACCTAACCACTTTTCAACCCACCCTGTATATACAGTGTGACCCATTTAAAATGGAACCACCCCTGTAGAATACGCATTTTTCAGTCAATCCCAAAAAATTTTTTTTCAATATTAGGCATCAAAAACTGTATCTTGACTCAAATTTTCATAACTTCAGTTTCATTTCCAAGGCACTCTATGTTTTTTTTCTTTGTCAAAAACGGCAAAAGTTTATTAGGCAATTTTTGTTTTCAAATCTGACTACCCCACTGGATTCGTAGTCGTTATAAATGAAAACCATCAAAATTTCATAAATAAATATTGGTTAACAACGAAGTTACAACAACTTTAATTTTGGAAACAAAGTATTTGATTATAATTTTTATTTAGATTATAGACATATTTAGAATCTGGCAACACTGCCGATACAAAGTAGAATACCAGTGAATTTGTACAGCGAAAATCCGAAGTCAATAGCTCATTCCGTTCTACAGTTATAACTCCTGAAAGTATGGTAATGTGAGCGATTTGTGGTGTACTAAATCACAGCCTACTATTGATTTAGTACAATACCTATGCCTAATGTATTAGTCCAGCTTTCCTCAAATTATTGATACCTCCTCTAAAAGCTTGTTTCAATTGAGTTTTGCAGAATTTAAAAGGAACATTTTTTGTCCTGCTTTCTGTTTTATTATTCAATAAATAATTTTGATACTTTAGAACTTGATTTCGTTTTTATCGGCTATGGAAGACTGCATAACTTAAAAATGAATTTTTAATTTTCTGTTATTTTCGGATACACTTATAACCTAAACTGAAATAAATTATTTCAAGGGAATATAATTTACAAATCCAGTGGCGTAGTCAGATTTTTATTACAAAATCGCTTCCACCACAAATCGCTCACATTACCATACTTTCAGGAGTTATAACTGTAGAACGGAATGAGCTATTGACTTCGGACTTTCGCTGTACAAATTCACTGGTGTTCTACTTTGTATCGGCAGTGTTGCCAGATTTCAAATATGTCCATAATCTAAATAAAAATTATAATCAAATACTTTGTTTCCAAAATTAAAGTTGTTGTAACTTCGTTGTTAATCAATATTTTTCCGTGAAATTTTCATGGTTTTCATTTATAACGACTACGAATCCAGTGGTGTATCCAAATTTCAAAACAAAAATTGCCTAATAAACTTTTGCCGTTTTTGACGAAGAAAAAAAAACCATAGAGTGCCTTGGAAATAAAACTAAAGTTATGAAAATTTGTGTCAAGATACAGTTTTTGATACTTATTATTAAAAAAAATAGTATTTGAGAATGATTGTAAAATGCGTATTCTACAGGGGTGGTTCCATTTTGAATGGGTCACACTGTATATATATATATATATATATATATATCTTTATATATATAATTCTACTGTACGTGTGTATGACTGAACTCCTCCTAAACGGCTGGACCGATTTGAATGAATTTTTTCGTATGCGTTTGGGTGGTTTAGATTCACAAATCAGCCCGGTAGATAGCGCTGCAGTCGGTATCTAGGTTATTTATCTATAAACGGCTGGATCGATTTGAATGAATTTTTGTGAATGCATTCAAGTGGGGGCTTGGTTATTTATCTATACTGCACTAAACGGCTGGATCGATTTGAATGAATTTTCGAGAATGCATTCAAGTGGGGGCCTGGTTATTTATCTATACTGCAACTAAACGGCTGGATCGATTTGAATGATTTTTTGTGAATGCATTCAAGTGGGGGCATGGATGATTCAGATTCACAAATCAGCCGGGCAGAGATAACGGGATAGAAGTATAAAGGGATAGCGTGATAACGAGATAGCGGGATAATGGGATAGCGGGATAAGGGATAGCGGCAAAAGGGGACAACGGGATAGCGGGAAAACCGAATTGCGGGATAATGGAATAACCGGATAGCGGTATAGCAGGATAACTGGATAACGGGATAGCGGCATAACTGGATAGTGGGATAACGGGATAGCGGGATAACGGGATAACGGGAAGAAGAGATAACGGGATAACGGGAAGAAGAGATAACGGGATAACGGGAAGCGGACCAAGTCATAGACATGAACTGAATGAAACAACACAAAGAAAAACAAAGGAAAACAAATTCTACGCAAACGAGAGTTTTCAGGAAAAAAAAATTGGGCAATATAGAAATTTGGACAGGACAACGTGTATATATATATATATATATATATATATATATATATATATATATATATATATATATATAAATATATATATATATATATATAAATATATGATGTTATTTGCATTGTTTTCTGGCAGATATACTTCTGACTCACCCTGTAGATATAAACACACAAAATAGGCCAGAGTTTTTCTCTGGGTAAGTAGGATCACTATGCAAAATGGTGCATTCGAATTGATTCGATAGTTCTAGAGAAAATCGTGGAAATAAAAACACACATACAAACGTACTGTCAAATATAGAATAGAATTTTCATAGAAACCTACTCATTTTTTTAATTCAGATACCTATAACTTGTTTTTGTCTGCTTTAATACCACTCTAATAATTTTTTTCGATCGGTAGGTACAGTAGTTCCAAAAAAAACACCTCTTATATATAAATAAACAATACCTACTTCTTTAATATATTAGAATATTAAAACGAATATTAACTACCTTCGTCTTCTCCTCTCTCATAAGTCATAGTTTTCGACAATGAACGCAATTTGGCGATAATAATTTTCGCACCTACCTAATACCTAATATCCGAAAATACGAATGAACTCTATTAACACAAAATCCGAAGTTGGCTTTGACTATAGTTTGATATGCGTTTGTCCCGACATCTGTTTATATTTTCAGTACAAGTGCACTCGCTGCCAGATCATCATTTTTCATTTACATGATAGAACAAACATTTGCATTATCCTCGAAAAATTATAGTGTGAAGTGATTCGAAAAAGGTAATATGAATTCTCGGAACTGATTAAAGTGACATTACGCGTTTTAACTCGTGAAAAATAGGTGGTGTTTCTTAGTGATTGGTACTGGAATCCATTTCCAAAAGTTTGAAGTCGTTGCTTCGATGGTAAAAAAGATAGAATTATGAAAAATTATTCAATTGATTAACGGTTATGTTTCAGGTGAGTTATTGGTTCGGAAGTAAACAGTTTTGCAGAATCAAAGAAGTGAGTACAAAAATCCTAACCCTACTTATTTCGTACCGTTTCCTTCTGATGTAGGTATTTATTTGAACAAAAGTTTAGATCGTTTGAAAGCTGTTTTCGACAAGTTTATTTTTTTCTGAGTCAAGTGACTATCAGTTTTGTCAATCCTATAAAAATAGTCCAACAAACAAATAGGTAATATCGATTTGGTAGGTACCCTTTGTTTTGTCCTTTCGTAATATCAATATAAATATAGTTTTTTGGGAAATACGGACATTTCATGCATGCATGTGACCTCGTAAAATGTTGACCGCGGTTTAGAATGGCTATTGTTAACGAAAGTTCGTTTGATTAATGCTAATTAGACATCCTTTTTTTGTAAATGAGTACAAAAAAATCCGATAACCCAGCATGTTTTTTGTGTGGTTGAGGTGCTATTCAAAATATTGAATATGGTAGTGCATTTTATGGAATGTTAGTGATTTGCGATTTTTTATGTTGTACAATTAATTTGGAAATTCAATATGGCAAAATTTGTCACTCATAGTCCGAATTCGTAAAACACCGATTTTATATATATTGAGGTTGTGGATATCGATTTCTCTAGCGAGGAGTCACAGCACAGTGGCGGTGCTACTAACAGGTTTGCCAACGCCAAGTGAAGAAAAATCCCGACCACAGGCTCGTGAATTCCCGAAAACTCCTGTAAATTTCCGAAAATTCCCGAAAAAATCCCAAAACTTATATCTGATCGTTTTTTCCCGGCAAATCATCGTCTAGAATTTTATTTGAATGGATAATAATATGGACATGGAAAATATATTATTTTGATGTAATGGTGATTACAATATTAAGGTACATGAAGGGATTGACAGGAAACAGGAATAGGGAACACGCATGTGCCCCATTTCTAGAATATTTTGATTTGCACAAGACGAATACCACTTAGAAACATCAGCAACAAACTCAGAAATTGGAAAAATGTTCAATGTTTTTAATAATTTGAAACTGAAAACGCCAGTTTCTCATTATATCCAAAAACGAATTCCTAGCGCCTCTGATGGACGTATGCATCGTTACTTCACACAGTTCAAACTTTTACCGCTAGTTGCTTCGAACTGACAACTATAATTTCATTTCTCTTCGTTTATATGTTGTACTAATATTTTTATTATTATAGTATTTTCAATTGTTACTGAAACATCACATTCAAAGTGAGTTGAATTCATTTTTGGGTTGTAAGAAATGGTATCGTCTATGGATATTCCTAAAACAACCACAATTGGCGCTAGTGTTCGAAGGAAGTTATTAAAGTGAAGGTCAAATCGAGTTTAAATTGAGGAGCACCTTTAAATTTGAAAATTTCGGAAAAAAATGGAATAATTATTTTCATAAAATATAATATCTGAGGACCGAACTGAGGCAAAGAAAAAATGAAATAAAATCATGTCGAATGTTATGTCGAGTTAACAATGTTCACATAGCAGCTTTTCGCGTTTCAGCTTACCTGTTTATTACGAATCAAACAAAATTTACGAATAGTAATAAAATTCCCGGTTTTTCTTACAATTGTAAAAATCCCGAGACAATTCCCGGCACACGTTAAAATTCCCGATTTTCAGCAAAAATACCGGTAATTGGCAACGCTGGCTACTAATGCAACCAGTGTGAAGTTAGCCACATCGAGAGATATACGCGAACAACAAAGTTAGGTAATTATGTTGTTTGTTTTGAATGGGGGAGATGCATATATTTATTAACTACGAATATTGATAACTGGCCATGAGATCAATGCAATGAAAGTGAAGTCCTTGTCATATTGGCAGCGCGTGGTTATGGCAATCGAACATCTACCAATACATGTCACGCTTCCATTTTCGCGCATGCGCATCAATGCAACGTTGCCGATTAGAAAATAATGATAATGAAGCGACTTCATTCACCAAGAGATTAAAAACAAATACATTATATTGGAAAAATCAATTAAATTCAAATATTGTTTATGAATTATCTTGTCAAACTAAACAATTACTGATTAAATCACAGGCCAAAATTGATTATAGTAGAAATATAAGGTCCTGCGCTTTTGCAGATCATGTAATAGACACAGACAATCGTATCATAAAATTAAGATGTTAAAAATAATTTAACAAGAAGGATTTTCTTAGAAATGGTTCACACAATGAAAGTTGAAAGCTCAATTCATTCAATATTTAGTGGAGTATAAGAAAGACTTGAATTGATCTTGTCATATTTTTAATAGTTTATAAGATATTTAAATTTGAAAGTGGAAAAAAAATCTATATATCAATACTAGTATATTAAAGTATAAGTGGATAAAAAGGGCTTTAAAACACGCGCGATTTTTCGAGCACGACGGCGCAGCCGGAGTGCTCGAAATAGAGCAAGTGTTTTTAAGACCAGTTATCCACGAATACTTTACGTTATTTTTTTTATTGGTGCACTTTGAAATCATATATACTGGTATTATTACTACAAAAAATAGAAATAAGAACTAATAATGCAAGAAGGTTGAATTCGTGATGTGACATCAGTATACCTTTCGTTGTCATGGAAATGAGAAAAACATTCATTTGCAATTTGTTACCAAAGATCAATATTTGTTGTCACCAGAGCTCAAAAATGAATTATTCTAATATCGATTTTTTGAATAGTAAGGCAGAATCGCGGTTAATACCGCGAAAATCCAGTGATATATATATAAAAGAATATGAAAAGTTCATCAAATGGATGGAGGAGCACATATAAATGAACGAATTGTGAGTAATATTTTATTTGACATTACAAGGTACTCCTGTCAGATCAATAATCAAAAATTTGTCATTTAGACTTCACGTTTCTCGATTTGTTGATGTTGTCATGGTTACCTTTAAAAAACGCGAGTTTTTTAAAGTTCGATTTAAACACGCTGAGGCGTGCTTTAAATGGGTAAAAAGGGGCACCAATAAAAACAAAATATATTTAATAATTTGATAAATAGTTTAGAGTTTTGGTTAGAAGCTCAATTTATTTATTATTTAACTGTCCAACTGAACAGAAGTGTCCTTGTCGTATTGCTAATAGTTTATTTGCACTGCAATGATATCAAAAGAAATGGCAAACTTGAAAATTTGAGATTATTTGAAATTATATATATATATATATATATATATATATATATATATATATATATATATATATATATATATATATATATTATATATATATATATATATACAGGGTGTTTCCTAACTACGGTACAAAACTTCAGGGGGTGTTTCGTTAGGTCATTTGACAAAAAAAAGTTCCTATGAACATATGTCCGAAGTTGCTTCGTTTCTGAGATACAGGGCGTTGAAGTATAAAAAAAGTATTTATAAAATATCCTGAATATCCTGAAACCGATGTGGTTGAAATGTGGTACAGCTATTTGAAGTAATAAGGCAATTATTTGGCCCTGAGTAGGTCCAGTGGCGTCTCAGTGGGCACCACAGCCAACAATACTGGGAAAAAAATTTGTTTCTCCTTTTCAGTGCATTTGAATATAAGCGTGGGTTCTAAAAAAATTTTTATAAGCGTGGTAAAAATACAACTTTTTGGCTTCCTATGTTTTTTTTCATATTTAGCTTAGTTTTCGAGAACAAAAAAAATTAAGGCACTCTACAATTATGATTACCTGCTATGGAGACCAGCTGACAGTGATAGTATGTCATATCAGTAAAAGTCAGAGTTGTCAATTAGCAGTGATTCCATCATGAATACTTTTACTAACGCTGAAATGGCTGACATGCACTTCATTTATGGATTAGCAAATGGAAATGCGGAAGAAGCACGGAAAATCTACCAGGATAGATATCTTAACAGAGTAATTCCATGTGCTAAAACATTTAGAACGGTACATGCAAGATTATGTGAAACTGGAAGTTTTAATAAAAATGTAAGTGGTGGAAGACCAGAAACTGTAACAACGCCTGAACTTGAAGAAGCTATACTTGATGCGATAGAAGAAGATCCTTCAAATAGTATCAGGAAGATTGCAGCTTGAAGTAAGCCCAAAAACCGTTTGGAAAGTTCTAAAAAGAAACCTTCTATACCCATATCACATACAGCGGGTCCAAGCTCTACTGCCTAGGGATTTTCACCCAAGATTATTGTTTTGCAGGTGGTTGATTCATACGATGGCACACAATAATAATTTTTTACCAAATATTTTATTTACGGACGAGGCAAATTTTTCACGAGATTCTATTATGAACTTTCACAATAACCATTTCTGGGCCGACGAAAATCCCCACATTATTAGAGAAAGTCATTTTCAGCAACGATTTTCGCTGAACGTTTGGGTAGGAATTATTGGTGACTACCTAATTGGACCCTTTTTTTTTACCAGCAAGATTATCAGGTCCATCCTACACGGCTTTTTTGCGAAATCATTTACCCATTTTGTTGGAAGAAGTACCCGTACTTGTAAGAGGCAACATGTGGTTTATGCACGACGGAGCTCCAGCTCATTTTAGTGTTATTGCTCGTCAGCATCTCGACATCACCTACCCTAATCGCTGGATTGGACGTGCAGGACCTCAACATTGGCCCGCTCGCAGTCCTGATATGAATCCTCTAGATTTCTATTTATGGGGTCATCTGAAGGCTCTCGTTTATAAAACCATTATACTAGATGTGAATGATTCGAGGAATCGAATAAGTGACAATTGCAATGTCATAAGGAATACTCCGGGTATTTTTGAACGTGTCAGACAATCAATGACACATCGATTGCAGTCGTGTATTTTATCAGACGGTGGACATTTTGCCCATTAACTTTAAGGTCGAAATTGTTTATTTTTTACTTTAGGTTTGTATTTTATGTTGTCCATGGATAATTTGTAGAATAAGTTAAAGTTTTTTTTCTCGAGAACGAAGCTTGATATGAATAAAACACAAGGGACCAAAGAGTTGTATTTCCAGTTCTTCAATCTGAAAAAATGAAATACTACAAAAAAAGTACTTTTTTTTCTCAGTATTGTTGGCTGTGGTGCCCACTGAGACGCCCCTGGACCTACTTGGGGCCAAATAATTGCCTTATTACTTCGAATAGCTGTACCACATTTCAACCACATCGGTTTCAGGATATTTTATAAACACCTTTTTTTTTAATACTTCAACGCCCTGTATCTCAGAAACGAAGCAACTCCGGACAAATGTTCATAGGAACTTTTTTTTGTCAAATGACCTAACGAATCACCCCCTGAAGTTTCGTACCGTAGTTAGGAAACACCCTGTATATAGGTATGGATATTTATTGACTGTGAATTATCAAGGGAAATGATTTTTATTTGGGAAGCAGTCAGGTATGTTAGATTAAATGAATATTCTTCGTTTTTTCAGTCAAGCTTTCGATAATGTTTATTATCTTTATCAAGACTTCTCAATATGAGTGATTAATATCAGAATAATATTATTAATAAATATACTAACTTACATGAAAATATTAAAAATTAGTTACAAAGGGTGACATTAGAAGTTTATTTCATGAAGGAAAAATTGTTAGACACTGTCAATTGACTTTTTACAAAATGTCAAAATATATATACAGATGGAAATTTTTATTAAAGAAGATTATTATTTGAATGAAGTTCATTTTGTTTGTGAAAAATATAAGTGTATACAGAGCTCAGATCATCAATATCTGTTCGTTTATAAATGATGTTATTTTTGTTGATATGTACCATTTCTAAAAAAAGTCTTTTAGACAAGACATTTTCAAAATCTAAAATTTCGGAATTATTGTAATCGATACGAAGATCCTCGTCAATAGAATGAATGGATAGCGCACAAGATCTTATAAACCTCCCACAATCACTTTTGTGGCCTGTGATTCTATCTTTAAATAATTGTTTTGTTTGACCAATGTAAACTTTATCACAATCAATACATGGTATTTTATAAACAATATTTGATTGGAATTTTTTTGGAATTGGTGTTTTTAATTTAGTATGGATATTGGAAATTGTTTTTATATTTGTTTTTGCTTTTTTTTTTTTTTTTCCTTAATAATTTTCGAGTCAGATGTTGAATATTATAAGTTATTCTATTTATGTTATTGTTATTAGGTGAATTTAGAATTGGAGGAATGTTATATGAAGAAGTACTGAAAATAATTTTATTGACTAAAGAATTTGGGTATGAATTTTCGAGAAGTATGATTTTTAGTTCATTTAAATACTTTATTCTCAAAGAAGGATAGGTTAATTTTTCTACTCTTGTTTTAATATTGGTAATAACATTAATTTTGATATTGTTTGGGTGATATGAAAGGTAATTTATTAGTCTAATACTATTAATGGGTTTTCTGTACCACCTTGTGATCAATTTGTTATCTTCTGTTCTAATTAGTTTCATGTCTAGGAATGGAACTGAGTTATTGTTTTCTTTTTCTACTGTGAATTGTATGTTGTCATCATATGAATTAAAAATATTGAGAATCTCTTCAATTTTATGTTGTTATACAGAAAGTATGAGATCATCAACATACCTTTTTATGAAAAGAATCTCGAAGTTTACTCCTTTCAGACAGTCCTCAAGAAGATCATCTAGTACAAAACTGGACAAAATTGGTGGAATATTTGAACCCATAGGAGTTCCAAAAATTTGTTTATATCATGTAGGTTGAATCAAATATAAAATCAATAACATCCATGAAAGATTTTTTTATCAAAAGGACAGTAATTAGAAATAATATCCCATTTATTTTCTATGCTGATTTTAACTAAATTGAGTGGTAAATTAGTAAAAAGTGATACTACATCTAAACTTATGATAATGCAGTCAGTAATGACCAGTTCAAATTATATTCTTCGTTATTGAGTCGAGCTTTCGAAAATCTTAATTTTTTTTCTTAAGACTATCTATAATGTAATATAATAAAAAATTATGTGATATATAATATACTTACTTAACATGAAAATTAAAAAGAATTTGGTACAATGAAGAACATCGGAATTTTCTTTTTGAAGTTTGAAAATATTTCAGACAGTGATAATTACATTATACAGGAAGACAAAAAATATTTTTAAACAAGATATTTTTATGTAGGACATAAGTATTGTTTAAAAATATTTTGTCATCCTGTATAATGTAATTGTCACTGTCTGAAATATTTTCAAACTTCAAAAAGGAAATTCCGATGTTCTTCATTGAAATATGAAAATATTTCAGACAGTGACAATTACATTATACAGGATGACAAAATATTTTTTAACAAGATATTTTTATGTAGGACATAAGTATTGTTTAAAAATATTTTGTCATCCTGTATAATGAAATTGTCACTGTCTGAAATATTTGTGAACTTCAAAAATAAAATTCCATTGTTCTTCATTGTACCAAATTCTTTTTAATTTTCATATTAAGTTAGTAACCATTGATATTATATATCACATGTGATTATACAGTGATTCTCAAAAGTCCCCTCCCCCCTCTTATTTTTGGAACGATTATACATAAACAAGTGAAATTTGGAACCTGAATATTAAAGGTTGTAAACTTCCCTACTAGTGATGATAGATGACGAAATCGTCAAAGATGACGTCACAAGGCCATTGTGACCAATAATTTTAAATTACTACGGCAAGCGAAAAAACCTATTCAATGATACTAATTTTGTTTGAAATTATGGCAGTTTTAATGGCTCATAAGTAAACATTAAAATTTAAATTCCATTCAGTATGATATTAATTACAGTTTTGAGAATTAGTATCTACTAAAAAAAATTGCTCGAAGTGACCAGTTACTTCCTGACAGTGAAATATCCTATTTTTAAACTCTTCTCGTACTTTTGCAAATGTGTATGCGGAAACAGCCTCACATTCTGCAACAATACGTTGTTTTAAAACGTCAATATTATCAGGTTCTGTGGTGTAAACCTTCGATTCAAGGTACCCCCACAGAAAAAATCCAAAGGTGTGAGGTCCGGTGACCGAGCTGGCCATTCCGTTGAACCTCGTCGTCCAATCCATCTACCACGATACTCCTCATCCAAATACCGTCTTACTGCACCGTAATAGTGTGGAGGAGCACCATCCTGTTGGAATGTTATTTCCAAATTGCCGAATTCATCTGGATTATCTTCCAAAATTTCAAGGATTAACGGTTCTATTGCGTTTTGCAACAGCTCCAATTATACCTCACCAGTTAAATTAGTACTAAGAAAAGAGGCCCAACGATGTGGTTTCCCAGGATACCTGCCCAAACATTCACCTTCTGGGGAAATTGGGTATGTGTTTCACGAAACAGGTGAGGATTTGCGTCACTCCAATACCTCACATTCTGTGTATTTACATTTCCATTTAGATAGAAAGTACTTTCGTCACTAAAACAAATTGTTTTGACTGTTGCTGTTGCTGTTGGTTAATTTTAGTTTCCATATTTTCACAAAATTCTAGTCTTCGGTCTGATGAACCATTTTTAATTTGTATGGATGAAATTTGGTTTTCTTCAACACCCTGTGTACTGTACTTCGACTGAATTCACAGTTAGATGCAACGTGAGAAGTAGGATTAACTATTACTTCTGCCAGTATATAAATTTTTTTCTCGTCAGAAATTTGTGGTCTGCCAGATCGTTTCGCATCATTAATACTACCCGTTGTTTCAAACTTACGGAGAAGCTCCCTTAAATAAGTCCTCGAAACGGGGCGATCGGGAAACCTCTCATTAAAAATGCGTTCTGCTGCATGAATATTTTATCACCTAAAGCACGTACCATTTCGCTTCTTGAAGCACTTCTTAAACGTTCGGCTCACAACAGTTCAACAAATTATTGAAATGTACAAAAATATTAAAAGTACCAGGAGCTGCTAAAACAGATAAACGTTCGATCAACAATACACAAATTATTAAATGTACAAAAACTTGGACAATTACAAAAACGTCGAATTAGGGAGACTAACAAAAACGTCAGCTCAATTGACAACTATCCAGAGGCGGAGCTTGAATTTGGAATTTTAGTATCAACTGATTTAATTCATCACAGCTTTGCGTTTTTTAAAAGCGAGTTCTTCGACGATTTCGTCATCTATCATCACTAGTAGGGAAGTTTACAACCTTTAATATTCAGTTTTCAAATTTCACTTGTTTATGTGTGAACGTTCCAAAAATAAGAGGGGGGGGAGGGGACTTTTGAGAAGCACTGTAAAACATTGTAGATAATCTTGAGAAAGAAAATAAAGATTTTCGAATGCTCGACTCAATAACGAAGAATATAATTTGAACTGGTCATTACTGACTGCATTCCCAAATATAATTTTCAATAATTTATATATATATATATATATATATATATATATATATATATATATATATATATATATATATATATATAGGAAACGAGATTATAGGTGTCACTATCTATAATTTGATGCTTTTCACATATATATATATATATATATATTTCGGCCATCTCGGAGACGGCTCTGACGATTTGAATGGAATTTTGTATTTAGATAGGGGTTTGCTTTTTAAGTTCAACTATATAGTGTAACGTAAATAAACTTAACTTGGTTTAACTAATTTATTTAACACTTAATCTACAACTTAATTTATATTACTACGCCACTGTATAGCTCGATGGTATGGGCTCGTTCAGACTGTCCGTGAGACTTGAGGGCTGTCTATTTATCTCCGTCACAGAATTCCCGATCTTTCGAATTCCGGCAGTTGGCGATCCAGCATGTTCCAATCGTTTCCAATATCGACCGTTGCCTCGCGGAAAAGCGACTGGATGGTTCTCGAATATCTCCGGGGATGATCTCATCGCTGTCGATGGCAACATGTGAGGCGACAGGTCCGGCCTAGGTTCGTTACATTGCCCCTTCTTAAAGACATATTTGTCCCGGAAATTTCATCCTTGGAGTGTGACGATATCTGCATGACTCATATCTGCACCGTGAAGTTCGATGGAAGTAACACTCCACGGTCTTCATGATCGGTCGGAAGAGGGTTACAGCAAACCAGAATCCTGACGCCGCTGGATCTGAATATCGCCTCCAGCATACTTCTTATGACTCTCCAGTCCAACCCATCAATACCACAGGATAATTTTGGAATTGCTAGATCCACCAGGTTCTGGTCCACCATAGTATCTCTTAGTTTGGT
>JAFIRS010005966.1:0-45458 GCA_018342105.1 Gonioctena quinquepunctata | reverse complement strand
GCCATATTGACTACTAAGGCATAAATTATTACTGCGAGTGAAGCGGCTACATAGTTGGTCTGGTTGAATCGTTATGGCGTACCACAGTTGATGGTCGATAACAAGGCCAAAATCAGAATCCTGAATACTATCGTCGCATGGTAGACATCCAGATTGGGCATTTTTTGTCAGATTTTCTCAGATATGCTAATAGCAAACAAACAATGAATTTTACATGAAATGAAAAACGAATAATTTCTGGCTTTCTTGCAGGCAATTTCTCTTCGCCTCAAGAGCCACTCCATATCGACAGAAAAGTGACTACTTCCATTTTGTCCCAAATACAAAAAATCAGTAATATTTATATTTGTTAAATATATCATACTTGATCGAGTAATTTTCATTACAACAGGTTATTCTACGTTTTCAGTACACATCAAACTATTGTTCAGAAATGAGCAATACTATTTCTTATCTGCTGATTAATATTCTGAAAAAAATATCACATAATACACTATCACTGAGAAAACATTATCGTTAAAATTAACATCAGGAATATAATTCCGATCTTCTTTCTTAAATGATATCCATGAGGGAGCTGATTGTTGAAAAAACATTGGATTTTAACTTCAGTTTGTAATATTTTTGACGGAATTCATTCTTTCAAAATCCAATGAAATCAATGAAGAACTGATACCAGTTTATTCATTAATATTCTCATATTGAATAGAGTGATTAGATAATACTATTTATTGTATATGATTCCCAGTGAGATATAAATAATCTTTATTTATTTTACCTCATGGACTCATCCACTTTCCGCTCATATTCAATATTCTTACTCATAAAAATCAACATATTTATTGATGATCATGTGGAATTTTTTATGCAATTTTGCCATAGCAACAGTTTATCTTTGGTGATACATCAAGAATGACATACGATGTCTTAACAAACAGCTAGATAAAAATAAACGGTCATAAATATTTCATCATACAATCACGCAAGTGATATACTTTTTTAATGAATGGATGGTATGAAATTCATCTGATCTGCATTTATCTGAGAAAAAATCTGAAATAATAAAATCCGTCCATTGAGAGTTTGACTTTTGCACTAAGACTTCCGTACCATATATAATTTCATTCACATGACTTCTAAAGAAGCATAGTATTATTTTCAATGTTAAAAAAAATCGAGTGTTGAGTGAGTTGTTCATTCTCTTTCTGGCCAGAATAAAATCCACTATGCTAGTAGGCTTGTATATTTATGTCAGCATCTCATTATTTGGTTGGCCAACGCGAATAATTTTTCTCTGACACAATGGCAATCATATTCCGATACTACTTCAGATATATATATATATATATATATATATATATATATATATATATATATATATATATATATATATATATATATATGTTCAGATGATATGCTTTTCAGAGCATTGGTTGCATACTTGAAATATTCATGAATAAGCTGTTGTAACTTGGTAGATAGTTATTGTGAAATGCTGCATATGACAGAAAAGTGACAATTTTTGATCAGACAACTCCAGACATACCCAGAATCCGTGTTGATCTGTGTAATAGTTCATTGGAAACTTTCTACCATCCATCAAAAAGAGTTTGAATTGAGATTCTATCTTTGTTTTATTTAGAAATCAAATTGATTCTTCAACACACAAAAACATTTCCGCTGAGTAAACATTTTGAGTCAACTATTTTCATTAAACTGTGAAAAGATCTCAACGAAAGGTGGATATCTGCAATGAAAATCAACACAAATAAAACATGAAAATTAATGAATAAAGCTCACTAATGAAATTATTGTTTTGATTTTCATATCTGTTTTTTATTTTATTAAATATGATCTTTTTATTTAGCACATGGTTATATCGGTAAAATGTGATATAGTGGTAATTTCAGCTGTGATGAGTCAGCTCTAACGGAAAGTCAATCGGAATAATTGTATCCCTGAGCATATGAAAAAATAATAATGTTTGAATTAGGTGAATATTCACCTATTTCTTGGATTTCAAAGATTTTTTCTGATGACATATGAGTGAAATGTCATCCCTGAAACCTGAAAGGCATGGTTTTAGAGTAAGTAATTCCTCACCACGCATTTTGCCTATAGAGTTGATGGATTTGAGGATTTATGGATCATACCTTCTCAGTTATTAGGTCTCAAAAGTTTGATATTTTGTCAGATATGAGTAAATTTGGGAATCTTGAAGTCATTCTGCCTCTTTGGTCAGTTGGGTAATCTCAAAGCTGGTGGACGATTCATTGGTATTTCACAACATAGCAAAAGAGGTGTACCTTGTTTCGAACAACAGTAGAACAGGGTTTATTTAAAGAATGAGGTACTGGAGAACTCATATCACCTTCCTCTAATTTCATGTTGCAGATACTCTCCAGCGATAAACCCAACATTCCCGAAGCCAGGAGGTATTATAAACGAAAATGATCCAACCTGTTGAACGAACAAAAACACGAATCGATTGAGAAATCTAATCATACACCCTACTTTATTGAATAAAGAACTACCGCAAAATTTGTCTTTTTTTTTTGAGAAGATACATCCTGGAAAAAAGAACTTGTTCCCCCAGTCTGCTCACTACAACCAACTTTATACCTTTTTGGTTTTCCCTAGTGTCATGTTATGGGTTTATATGGTTTCTTCGAAGTGATTTCTCAACGGTTGATCCTACGACAAGAATGTGCGATACAAATTTGAAGAAGACTAAGTTCCATCCTCAATTTCGACCGATTTAATCTTTTGACGATAACATTATATAGCAAAATCTTCGAATCGAAGTGATTTTTCTTTTTGCGTATATTCTTTCATTGCCACTGTGGCATGAATTTATACAAAGTATTATCAAGATTAGTGTATGTATTTTTCAAGTTTCGTCCAATGTGTTTTTAACAGCCGTTTCATGAAGCAAGTATAGACTATTTCGCGTTCTTGTGTTACGAAAATCGATATTTATTAATTTTTGGACACCCAAGTAACATTGAAAAATTTCCAGCCATTCATTGTATTCATGTTGAAATGGAAAATATTCACAATTAAGTATTGCAAAAATATTTCGATGAATCAAATAATCCACGATGAAAATGAAGTTATTTTTGGTAAAAATCTAACCGGAAACCACTATTTTTCCGGCTGAAGCCACGCTGGACATTGAAGTTCATCTAATTTCATGAACGCTCTGTTGATATTTCAACACAAATCAATTCATTGAATTCATCTAGGCGAAATAATATGTTTCGTGGACATTGTATATGCTCAACAAGACACGTACTAATGTTTCTTTTCCAGAAAAACTTTGTCCTTGTTTAGGATTAACCAATTCAAATATATTAATTCCAACACGTGCTCATCTCATATTTCGTTCGGATTATTGAAATACCGAGGGTTATTACCAGATTACGAATTCTTAATTGCATCTCTTGTGAGACAAATCATCTATTGAGTGTTTTTTAACGCGTAATCGATGGATAACCAATTTCAAGTTTTGCAAATCATCAATCAATACTCAGGCTTCTAATGAGTTCCTAGGTGCGAAAGACGCCTATAAAAATGGTCAATTTTTCATTTCAGAGATGTTCATAAATTATCCCCATTTAAGCAGTGTTGTTACATATTTTTATTTTTTGCAAACCAAAAAGCGAAAGACTCAATGCCGTCATTGGCATCTCCAAAGATCAGAATGTTGAACCAGAACACATCGCAGACGGTGGAGCCCGCTTGCCCATCACTTTGTATGGTGGCACCATGGAGGAGGAAACCTTGGGAAGGGTCCGCTACCAACGTTTCGCAAATTCGACAATGAAAAGCAAATTCTTCCTAGCTTCTTCACCACCAACGAAAGACGCGGCACGGGACCATGTATTGCAAATGGTGGGGAATCGAAAAAAAACATCCGACTTGAAATTTGGTAACAATGGGCTCACTCCAGTAACAATGTCAGAGAAATCTGCCCCTGATACCTTATTCAAAGTCGTTACATTCGATTGCCAAAAGGGATCCGGTAGAGCATGTGGCAGCAGAAAAAGGAGACACATGCCAAAATGCACCAGAGGTCATCATCGAGAGCAACGACAAAGATGGAGCAATGACAGATGGAAGCCCAGATTCTCAGTGAGGAAAATGTGTTAGAGAATAACACTGACAACGAAGACGATTTTGAAGACATCAACCGATCAGGACCAAAAAAAAAGAAATGATAGAAATATTCTCGCGGACATAAATTGCGAAAAGAAGCCGTACTCAATTGCAAAAAAAAAACATAAAACATCTGCGGATTAGGCCTAATGGGGATAACACAATTGAACGAAACGTCGTTCACTCTACCTTATAGTGGTGTGGAAATGAGTTGAATGTAATTTACAAAATAATAATTATATAGTGAATAACTACAAATAATTTCTTAAAATAAGAAAAATGAACAGTTGAACGATTTTTCGAAAAAATGTGGCATTTTCACCGCTGTAACTTGTTACACATCATACGGAAGAAGAACTGTTCATACAAAAAATTTGAAGAATCTCATGAGGCGAAAACCCTCACATTCTGGACTAAATTGTTATTTTTTTGTTTTGTTAACAATAGTGATTCGTCAGAGCACAGATACAAATATCAATCTGATAATCCTGCATTGAACATTATTTATATACAGGGTGTTCCTTAATAACATACTAATGTTTGAGGAGGTTATTCCTGGCTCACTTTTGAGAAAAAAACTCCCTATGAACTTATGTCCTAACGGTCTCAACTTTTGAATTACAGGTGTTAAAGTTTTAAGAAACAAAAATTTTGGTTTGCCCCTAGATATCTCTGTGAAACTTAGTACGCATTTTCTATGCATCAGAAAACATTTTCTGCTCTACAACATAATTGTCAATTCCTGCCATTGGCATTCCTGCGGGATTTGCACTGAATCATTTCAAAGAGAGAAGTGATACGACACTGCTTTTTTTTGAAATTATCATTCCTTTCTGGGCCAATCTGGTCTCCTGATTTTTTTAATAGACGTACGGTGCTCGCATAAAAAAATGTAATTCAATTAGTTGCACTTTGTTATTAAATTGGGTATTATCAAGGATTGAAAACGTATCTAGTAGGTAAGAAGCAGGTTTTGTTTTGCAATCATAAACAGTTCTGATAGTTGTCACGTATTTGAGTCATCCGAATTCACAATATTATTGAATAAATATAGTCCATTTTACGAATTCTGAGTTTGCAGATATGCATTACATACATGAAATAATGACATTATATTGTTTTGTTAGGTTACACAAATATTTTTAATATATAATAAATATTAATTTTTTTATTTAATAATATATATATATATATATATATATATATATATATATATATATATATATATATACATATATGAAGAAGGAAATTGTGGCATTTTGGACAAATAATTAAATTAAAGGAAGAAACCATCCTCAAGCGGAAGTCGAACCCACGACCTTCTCATCTCTGATTTAATTTATTTCTTTGTGCGTTCATGGTAATTTTTTGTTATTATTTCAAAATGTATTCAGATTACTTCAATTTTATGATTTTATCGTTTGAAAATTATTCTCTTGAATAACTTTTCGTTTGAAGTTACATAAATTGTTTTTTCTCTCGAATAAATTTTTCTTTGAAGTTACATAAATAGTTTTTCCTCGTAAGTAGTCTAGCGAGATGGAAATGAATGAATTTTTTTGCGAAAACCGTGTGTCAACCGGAAAAAATCAGGAGACCGGATTTTCTCAGAAACGAATGAAATATTTTGAAATGATTTCTACTCAAAAAAGCAAGCGTATCACTTTTTTCTTTGAAAGGATTCGGAGCAAATCCCGCACGAACGCCACTGGCAAAAATACAAAATTATGTTGTAAAGCAGAAAATTCCTTTTGATGCATAGAAGATGCGTACTACGTTTTACAAAAATATCTGAGGTCATACCAAATGTATCATAAAAAAAAATCTTGAAACTTCAGCACCCTGTAGTTTAAAAATTGAGTCATATGAGGACATATATTCATATGAAGTATTTTTCTCAAAATGGACCCAAAAATAACCGCAAATATTAGCATATTATTAAGATAAGTTACCTGTTTTGTTTGACTCGCTGTTTATTGTTTCAATAATCGAAATGTAATACTGTTCAAATACTTCTCTTCCATTCTATTATACAGTGCTAGTCAAAAGTCCCCTCCCCCCCTCGTATCTTTTGAACGGGTATACTTATAATAATGAAATTTGGAGGGTGGAAATAAACGGATGTAGGCTTCTCAACTGGTCATAACAGGTGACGCAATAGTCATAAATGACGTCACAAGGCCACTGTGACCAATAATTTTAAATGGGACCCTATGGCAAGTGTCAGGTCGTTTGAAAGGTATTGAAAATACCTATTCAGTCATACCAATTTTGTTTGGGTTTCGGCTGATTTTGATTGATAAATTGAAGAAATACAAAAATTATAGTTTCGCATTTAATTAATAAAGATTTAAGAACCAGTTCTTATAATAAGTGTTCAAAATGTGCTCCATCTACTTCCTGGTAGTAATGCATCCTATTGCTTAACTCTTGTCGTACTCGTCCCAGTGTGTCAGCGGAAATTGCCCTACATTCTTCAACAATTCGTTGTTTCAGAATGGCAATACTGTCAGGTGCTGTAGCGTAAACCTTAGATTTCAAGTACCCCCATAGAAAAAATCTAATGGTGTAGGTCCGGTGACCAGCTGGCCATTCGATCGAACCTCGTCGTCAATCCATCTACCACGATATTCTTCATCTAGGTAACGTCTTACTGCACCGTAATAGGGGTGCAGGAGCACCATCTTGTTGAAACGTTATTTCCAAGTTGTCGAATTCATCTGGATTATCTTCTAGAATTTCAAAATTAACGCCTCAATATCATTTTGTAACATCTCAGATACAATTCACCGGTTAAGTTAGCATTGAGAAAAGAGGCCTAACTATGTGGTTTCCCAAAATACCTGCCCAAACATTTACTTTTCTGGAAATTGAGTATGTTTTCACGAAAGATGTGAGGATTTGTGTCACTCCAATACCTCACATTTTGAGTGTTAACATTCCATTGAGAAAGAAAGTACTTTCGTCACTAAAACAAATTGTCTGTATGTAGCCTGGTTGTTGGTTCATTTTATTGGACATAGTTTCACAGAATTCTAGTCTTCGGTCGGGGTCATCATCTGAAAGTTGGTGCACCATTTTTAATTTTGTATGGATGAAATTTGTTTTTAGCCAACACCCTATGTACTGTCCTTTGACTGACTTCACAGATAGACGCAACTTGGGCTGTGGAAGAAGTAGGGTTTACTACTACCCCAATTATGTCAATTTTTTTGTCATCACTAATTGTTGGTCGACCAGATCGTTTGGCATCTTGAACACTACCTGATGCTAAACTTCCGAAGAAGCTCCCTCAAATAAACCCTCGATATAGGGCGATCGGGGTACCTCTCATTAAACAGTCGTTCCGCTGCATGGAAATTGTTTCTACATTCACCAATTATTAAGATAGCTGCTACTTTGTCGGCTACAGTACGTACCATTTTGCCTATGTAAACACTTAAACGTCTCGTTAAACAATAGCTTGGGTAAATTTTCAAGGTATAAACACTTTTGACAAGTAGAGAATTCAAAAACGTCAACCTTTTTGACAATTAACCAGAGGCGTACTTTAAAATCTTTATTAATTAAATGCGAAACTATAATTTTCGTATTTCTTCAATTTATCAATCAAAATCAGCCGAAACCCAAACAAAATTGGTATGACTGAATAGGTATTTTCAATCCCTTTCCCAAACGAGCTGTCACTTGCCATAGGGTCCCATTTAAAATTATTGGTCACAGTGGCCTTGTGACGTCATTTATGACTATTGCGTCACCTGTTATGACCAGTTGAGAAGCCCACATCCGTTTATTTCCACCCTCCAAATTTCATTATTATAAGTATACCCGTTCAAAAGATACGAGGGGGGGAGGGGACTTTTGACTAGCACTGTATACTCATATTTACTGCTTCATTTTATTGGTTCTAAGCTTCAAATGTCACTCTTTCGTGATGATGGGTGGAAACATAGGTCACTTGTGTCATCTCTAATCAACTGATTAGCCAGCAGCAAAGTTCTGTAGACTTATATTGTGACAAACCCATAATTTTCTCCAATATCATTGGAAATGTATACTGTTGTACTAATAATTGAAAGACGGTGAATTTCATACCACTTTTCAGTTTGCTTCACTTCTAGCAAATTTTGCTGTCTTCACGTGTAACCCACCAAAGTGAATCCCCACAAAATATGGCATCGTGGAAATATATTAACGGTTATGAAAGTTCCTGAATTATAACGGGAAACATATTCGGTGCTAGAAATAAAAATAAACGTTGCAATTATTGTTATAGAATCGAAGTTACACTTATCTGAATAATTTTTAGAGAGCTACAAAATGTTGAAATTATGGCTTTATTTAACAAATGAGTGCAATACACAGAAAAAAACAAATTGTTGAATCAAATGAAATTTATTTAGATCAAACGAATAAAAGTGTCGTCACGACAAAATATAATCTAGAAATTAGTAGAATTATTTCTTTGTTGTGGATCATATTCAAAGTTTCAATCAACGGAAACCAATTTGCATAAACCCAATATCTTTTTCAACCAACTATATTCATAAGTCCTTTTGGCAGAAATATTTTTTCAACCATTATTTTGTTGAATTGAATAATCAGTTCTACAAAATTTGCTGATTGCTTTGAAAAAAATATTCATTTAAACAAGTTTTTATGTCGAATTGATGAATTCAATCAAATGCCAGTTCAACAAAATAAGCTGATCTATTTACTAAATATATTTATTCAATGAATGATCATTCTATTGATCCACTGAATTGACAAATATGGCAACAGAGCATGAGAGCCTACACTAGACATTCAAGTCCAGACGTCGCAACGATGATAGGTTGGCTTTGCTATTTGGTAACATTATCTAAGTCAGGGTCAGTTGTGTGAAAGCTTCGCCATCTAACGCATATAATTCAAACACTATAATATTCTTTGATATTTTCCCGTTGTATGATTCAAATAAATATTTTGTGTTAAAACAAATGTTCATTCAATATGAGTTGGAGATTGTTTCAATAGATGAACATATATTCGAATCAAAGAAATGTTATCATTGCATTGAGAAATCCATCTTGTCAACGCAATGTAATAAATCCTTCAATAGAATTTTTTCTGTTTTGGGATGAATTTTATTTAGTCGAGTCAAGCCAATAAGAGTGACCAAATAAATTTGGTTGAATAAACAAATCCTTTTTTGCCGTGTATATTCACTATTTCCATATTATATAGATCCCAGAATGCTGTTCAGTTTTTGACGAACTATCAACAGTTAGCGAATGTGTAAGATGTTAGATAACACCCTGTATATCTTCAACTCCGAGAATGATTGGTAACTTTTGAGTGAATTTTTTCATGATTTCTGTATCGATTTCCAGAACAACTTCATATCTCACAAACAAAACCATTTCGTTATCGAATGAAGCAATATATCTCGCTGTTACTTTCTATCAAAATGAATTGCAGAAAACGTTTATCTCCGGGAAGCTGATACGATTCGACGTTCTCCTGAGCCCTTTTATCTACAAGGCATTTTCATCGAATTATAATCTGAGATTGACATTGATGGCTGGATAAATAAATGTAGTCTCTACAATATTGATTGATGAAAAGTCTTTACCCAATCGGGATTACTTTCTGAAACTATGTATTTGATATCGGAATCCCAGTCTTTTGTTAACCCGACAAGTTTTCTTTCTTCATTGGTTATCGTTGATTGCGTTGTTATATTACTGAATTGTGAACTGTCGATTTTCTCAGAATCCCATTTTGACAGTTTAACTAAGGTTCAGACCAGAAAACAATAAACATTTGTTTGTTCTATATTCCAGTCTCGGACATTTGAGTAGGTATTTATTTTGATTAGTGAGCTAACAGTTAACCTGAAAATATCAGCAAAGTTGTTCAGAAAATAGTTGAAAATATGAATATACAAAGGGGGGATATCCAAAAATTGAATTTAGTTGATGACGAAGACTTTTTAGAACTTGTTGCATTGGAATTGTTTCCAAGGGCTCCTCGAAATTTTAGAATGAGGGATAATTATTTTTTTAAATGGAATGACGAGGAATTCAGAGCTAGGTCAAGGTTATCTGAAGACACAGTGGAACTGATAATTTAGGAAATAAGTGAAGCTATTTCATGCATTAGATATGAGGAAGTAATATTTCAAATTCACCAAACCACTATCTCATAGTACTTTTGTAGATTTATCACCTCAAAAAATGAAAAAAAGTTTTAATTACATTAACATATTCAGCGAGAGAATCAACATTACAAGCTGTTGGAAATCTCACAGGTATTGTTGAAACATCTGCTGCTCTAACAATTATGCTTCGCAGGTATTGAATACATATTCTTTATATTCTCAGGCAGTGATAAATCAACTGCAAGCAGAATAATTTCGAAAGTTGTTACAACTATAGCAAGACTATGTCCTCAATTTGTTAAAATGCCAGAATCGAAAGAAGTGAAAAGATCAGGAGGATTTTCACTACATAAGCCGTTTTCCAAGATGTATAGGTGCATAATATTGCACTCATGTGAAAATACAATCTCCTGCAGGAGATAAGCCAAGACATTTATAATTAGAAAATGATTTTTTTCTTTCAATGTGCAAGCTATAGATGAAGTGGATTCAACCATACATGATGTAGTATGTAAGTGGCCAGAATCTGTTCATGTAATTTCTGGTTACAGTCGTCTATATTCTATTGTTGTTGAATACTTACGCAATGCTGTTTAGCTTTTGCCCAGTTTGTTAATTTTGTTTTCAAGGTATCATCTAAAATAAAAGCGAGTTTTTCCGAAAATCGGATTATTTTGCCATGTTTCGTATTAGGTAGCTATAAAATGTCATGGAACATGTCATTATGAAAATTCGATATCAGTGCATCAATAACAAAACGTTTCCCCATTCATTAACAAAAAATTTATCTGAAAAGGATCAGAATGGAAGGCAATAACTATTCAAATGATGTTTTGATGGAATTGGTATTTCTTCATGGCCAATGTGATCAAGTTATAGCAAGAATATGCAGAAGGTTCAATGGAATGTATCCCGATTTACAACCAATGAACGAGAGAAAATTTGTAAGATTACAAAATAATTTCATTAGTCATGGATTGAATACTGAAAGCGAAACGAAATCTACCGAAGCCTGTTATTTCAAAAAAGAAATCATAAATGTAATAACCTATTTTTACGCAAATCCCCAAGATTCCATCAAAAGTGCAGGAGAAGATTTGGGCATTACTCTATTCAAAGGATCTCTCATAATCATACAAGTTCACGAAATCGTGGAACCAGGAGATAATCAAAATAGCAAAAGTATATGTGTAATAATAATAATAATAATAATTATTATTATACATGTACTTATTGAAATATCGTTATACCATACTGTTCAAAATGAACAAATACAGAATAAGAGGTTAAAATAGTACAACTATTTGAGTTAAAAATATACATATACATATTAAAATATCGTTATACCATGCTGTTCAAAATAAATAAATAAGAATTAGAGGTTGAAATAGAACAAATGTTTGAGTTGAAAATATACATATATATATATCAAAATATCGTTTTACCATACTGTTCAGAATAAACAAGAACGAAAAAAGTACATTATAATATTACAGCTATTACTACATTAGATAACATATACATTGGAAAACTATTCGAATTTTATTTCAGTCAATCAATTCATGTATGTTCGCTCGTGAGACATATTTTATATGATCAATCACTTTCTTTTTGAATGACCTGGTAGATTTTTCAGTTTGAATAGTGGGAGGTAGAGTATTGAAAAGTTTGGGGCCTAGATAGTTAAAACTCTTCTGCCCTATTGTCTTGGATACAATTGGGTGGAGGAATTGATTTTTTTGCCTAGTATTATAGTCATGGGTTAGTACGATCAGCTTGTTTTTATTCAGGTGTTGATGAATATTTACATTTCTGTAGAACAATTGTCTAACATCAAGGATTTGCGATTCTTTGTAAAGAAGGTCGCTGGGATATCTCCATTCTTTATTTAGCATGAGTTTTAGGAATCGCTTTTGAATGATTTCGAGGGGATGAATGTACGTTTTCGCCACCCCTCCCCATCCTACGATACCATACGTAATGTGACTCTCCACTAGGCTGTGATAGATAATTTTTTTTTGTTGTAGATCTAGGATATTTTTGAGTTGCCGATACTTGTAAGTCCCATTTGAGATGACTGTCTAGGATGTTACAGAATCCAGATTTATGTTATTTCCAATAGTAATTTGAGAAAAAACGTGGTAAGGATGGTTTTCTGTTGGCGAAGGGAAGGAAGAAGGATTTCTTAAAATTAATGGATAGGAGTTTGCTATCAAACCAGTCTCTAATAATATTAAGATCCGACTCGGCATTCCTTCTGACTTCATCCCAACCATCACCCTTATGAAATATTGCAGTATCATCTGCGAAGCTAATTGTTTTACCCTTTGTTGGCAAGGAAAATAATCCATTGATATAAATCGAGAACAGGATCGGTCCTAAAACTGTTCCCTGTGGAACACCATACTCTATGGTCTTGTAACTACTCATTTCATCATTGATTTTCACACATTGTTCTCGTTGTTCAAGATATGTTCTGAAAAGCTTGAGGCAATCATTTCTTATTCCTATATTTTCTAAGGTAGATAGTAATATTGGGTGACTTACGGTGTCAAAGGCTTTTGCGAGGTCTAAGAACACTGTCATGCATGGCTTACTTCGATCCAGGGATTCGTAGATTTCTGATGTTAGTTCAAGTATGGCGTCCTGAAACCAAATTGCATAGAAGAAAGTAGGTTATTTTTATTGAGATAGCTTACTAGTCTTGCTTTTAAGATTTTTTCGAATATTTTACCAAGGTTCGTGATCAATGAAATGGGCCTGTAGTTTGTTACTTCGGTTTTGTCACCGTTTTTGTAAATGGGACTAACTACAGAGTTTTTGAATTTTGATGGATATATTCCTGTTTTAATGGATTTGTTGAATATATATGTTGGGGGATTGGATATGGGACCTGCAATTTGTTTGAGGGTTTCTGATTTCAGGTTGTCCCTTCCAGGAGTTTTTTTATTTTTTAGCTCTCCAATGATATTGATGATTTCACTTGGAGATGTTGGACTTAAAAATATTGAGTTATTGAAGATATTTTCATTTGAAACGTAGTTTGGATTTCTAGCAATTTTAGCTGCTAGGTTTTTGCCCATATTGATGTAGTTGTGATTGAACCGTTCTACATTTTTTTTTGGGATCAGTGGTTATGTTACCTGATTCATCTTTGATTGAGTGTATTTCGTTTGATTCACTCTTCTCAAACATATCGTTAATATTATGCCAAAGTTTCTTTGAGTCATTTTTATTACCGTTGATGCGAGTTTTGTAATGGTCAGTTTCAGTTTTATTTATAAGTTTCCTGAACGTATTTTTATAATTTGTATATTCCGTTTTGGGATCTTCATTGCCAGGGTTTGCATTAAGCCGCAGATACATGCTCTACATGCTGTTTTCCTCAAAGCTGCGCCATCAACTGACGCATGCAATAATTGGGCCCAGTGTCTTGACAGACAGTTGGACCTCTCTGGATTAGTATCGAGGAGCTAGATGCCAATGAGCTAAAGAGGGCCACAAATCTTTCTACCAGTATCCGGATTTTAAAATGTTTGGAAACCAATGGTGGTCATTTTGGACGTTTTTCAAATTTTTATACATATTCTATTAACATTTTTGAATGTTGTTCAACCGTTTTGTCATTTTATATAATGAAAATAATGTTTTATCAGTTTATGAAATTTTGTTTCGCTTTCTCTTTTGACTCATAACGGATGAAATTGTTCTGTAATCGTACAAATTTGCATTCTTACACTGGTTGTCAATCGGGATACAGTTCATTGAACCTTCTGCATGTTCTTGCTTCAATTTGATCTCATTAACCATAAAGAATGTACAATTTCATCAAAACTTCATTCGAATAGTTATTGCTTTCCATTTTGATACGTTTTAGATAAAATTTTCCTTGATGAACAGGCAAACGTTTTATTATTGATGCACTCATTGTGAAAGTTTCGAATTCGTGAAACTTTGGTTGTTATTTTGCACCGGCGGGTGAACCTTAAATTCGGTAAAGTCACATTGAGTTGCAAGCTTGTCTCCGGTCCGGTTGTGCTATCAGAAATGAAATCAAGTTAGAATTTTTGGTTTTAAGAAACGCTGATCAGTCTTCCTGGAAGACGAACGATCGCACATATGAGGAGCCAATCACGCAAAATGGTATTGTCTCTGGAAATTTCATTTATTTATCGTCAGGATAAAACCATACATAGTAAAGCGTGGAGTTTTCCACCCCAGTATATTTTTTTCGGCCTTGTTATCCATGTTTGATCAAAGATTTTGTATGACATGGATGATTTGTTCTAGAACTGATTTTCCAAGTCATTCATTTTTGTTGTTTGATCCTTGAATTCTTTCAACTCAATTCGTTTTGTCACTTTCCCGTTCGAAGCTTTCTACTTCATTGTACATAAATAAGATAATTATCTCCGATAAAAGCCATCGATACAATCAGTGCGTTTTGTTACAAAATACTTGGGGAATTGGGGAGTGTTAACCAAAGTTACTGGAGACTATTGGTTTGAAGTGAACACCGAAAACACAACAAGCATCCGAAGACGCCGAAATACGACTTGGCCCTTTGGAGAGAATTGACTGGAGGTAAGTATACTCTATGTAATGTCACACGGTTACTGGTATACGCTGAGATAACTACCCACCGTTCTCCCGACGTATACAATGAATTCTCAAAGTTTCAAGCCTGGAGATTTATTTAGGGTGTGTGTGTCACCAGGTAACTTTCAAATGAACTCACAAGGGCCAACCGAGTTCTCTATATGCATTGTGTAAATCATCAAAAGCGGGCTCCAGCACGAAAAGTTGAACGGGGGCCTGTTATACATGGCATAGTACCCTATGAAGAAATGTGGCAAAATAATCCGATTTTTCTAGAAACTCGCTTGTATTTCAGAAACCTGACTATTTAGGTATATGAACATGATACATCGTTCAGATCCATCAACGTCTAATCTACTGTCGACCATCAGTGACCCTGTACTTTAATTTTCCGATATCATTTAATATTATTGTAGAAATGAGTTGAGGCTATACCTAAATTCAAATATATTTCATTGAACGTTTCAATTGCGCCAATACAATGATCATCCTCCCAAATTCAATCAAATTGGCATACATAAAATTAAAAAAAAAAAACTTCTGCATAACATAGTGGTAACCTGCATTCTCTTTCTTCTCCCTCTCTGATAATTTTACCAGATAATCACTTTTAACATTTCATCATCTTCCCCACCGTTATCACTCTGATCTTCTCGCGATCTGGATGTGTGTCCTGTGTATGACTCTCCTCGCCAGTTTCCGGAGTTCTGCATCCTCAGACGGGCTGCTATTACTTCATACCGATCTAGTCCACCTTCAAATGCCGGTTATAAACGTGTTTGAGGGTGTTGTAGACTGTAGGGGGTCGATATGGCTTTTCAGCCTTTCCGTTCCACGACATATGAGGTCTTTTGTAGATTACCCTTCGTTTATTCGAGACCCGAGATTCTCAGGCTTCTTGCCTGGGAGCTGAGTACTTGCCTGAAGGCGTTGATGAAAAATGAAAAAGCACTTGGCAGTTGCAAAGCAGGTGTTCTGCAGTTTCAGCAAAGTTCTTGCAGTAACGGCACAGTTCACTGTCTGATCTATCCATTTATTATGGTGATAGCTCAGAGGACAATGTCCAGTATGCAGTCGTGTCATCAGTTTCAAGTCTTTTCTGTCCAACTTGTGAATCTGTTTAACTTCCCTTGGAGATGGGCCCAGAAGCCTTTTTGCTTGTATTTATCACGGAACCTTATACCAGTGGTTTTTGATTTGGTTATCTTTCCAGCGCCGATTCTCTCTGATACAGAGAGGTTTTGAGCAAGGATATCAAATGTTTGGACCTTCCTTGGCAAGGGTATCTGCTTCCTCGATGTCATTGATTCTCTACAGTGTGACCTGATTATTTGTGGTCAGTTGTCTCCGCCTCTCCCTGATGCAGTCCCAAGTAATCCTTCGACTCCCAAGTGTGTGATTTCAGAGCCTTAAGTACTGCTTGGCTATCCAATAGGAAATATATTTTGCCCCACTGGAGCCTCTTGCAAGGCATTCTTGATCGCAAATTTCCATAACATGGATTTCCACCCGAAGAATAGTTGGAACTTTGCCTATGGGTTTTGAGAGCCTAAAACTAGGACTCGTTACTCCCACTCCTTGCCTTTTGTTCATCTTGGAACCATCAATATTCCATACTGATGCATTCCTTCCTAGTTGACGCCCGTTCTTGTGAATATATAGTGGTTGTTAACAGTATTTCATGATTCACATCAGAGACGGCCTAGTGGCATAATGTCTGATTCCTGGATCCTAGGGAAATATTTTTCAGAATTTTCAGATGCCAATAAGTTGTGTATTTTCAGTCTTCATACAAGAGTGCAGTGGCGGAAGGTTCAGCATTACCTAGAGAATGCTGCAGGGAGGGCACGTGAATATGGCACCTGTGATTCCCAGACTGGCTAACCGCTGCATTCTTTGCAGCTTGAATTGTGCCGAAGACTGTTTGGTTTTTGGCCACCATGCTTATGAGGCATAGGTGACCATGGGTTCGATAATCGTTCGATATGACCAGTAAATCAGTATATCATTTTTGGCTCCAAACCCCATATCTTGCCAAAAGCTCTGCGGACGTCCTGGTTGCCACTATAGCCTTGAGAAGAATCTTATTGATATGACTGTTCCGAATTAGTCTTTGGTCGATTATAACACCCAGGTATTTGACTTCCTTAGAAGAAGTTAGCTGAGACCCATTCAGGTTTGGGACTTTCAGGTTGTACTTCCGCCTCTTTGTGAATGGTACCAGCAAGTATTATTTTGTAGGATTAACATTGAGTCTCTCCTCCACGCACCAGCTTCTCATTACATGTGGGTTTGTCTGCATGCGCTTGGATATTATCCCGTCTTGTTTGCGCCTAATAGTGCCGACCAGGTTATCAGCGTAACTTTGAGTCGTGATTCCAGAGTCATGTAGCTCCACTATCAGATTGTCAACGGTCAACGACCACATCAAAGGCTATAGGACCCCACCTTGGGGGGCAACCTCTTTTCAGTGTCATTCTGACCGTTTTCTCACCTAGCGCAGCTAAAACGATCCTTGTTTCCTACAATGCAATACATCTAATCATTGGGGTGTTCAGATTCCTTTTCTCTAGTGATCTGATGATGGAGTCATGTGAGGTGTTATCAAAAGCACCCTCTGTTTCTATTACTGCACATAGAGCCATTTCTTTGGCCAAGTTTTTCTTTTCAATGCGTTCAACGGACTCTTTTTTGTGAAGCGGTCTGTCCAAGAGGATTTCACTTCTTATATATCAATCAATAATTTTCTCGGGAGAAAAGAGGTGAGAATGATGGGGTTGAAAGACTTTGGTTCGTCTGCAGGACGTCCAACAGCCCTTGGTGTAAACAGCACCGCAGCCTTCCTTTAGGCTTCCGGTATATGACCCACAATTGAACTGGCCTTTTCAGAAAGCCTTTTCAAGAAGGGCTCTATTATTTCGAGGCCATTAGGTAGTAAGGCGGAAAATAGTCCCAACTTTCCCAGCCGATTTAAAATATTTGAAGCTTTCAATGGCCCATTTAATACTTTGGGTAATGAAGATATTTTCAGCTAGGCTCCTGTTGGTGTTAGTGACAATCTCTGCCAGCTGAATAGTTCATCTTCAAAAGCCCTGCATCCAGGAAATTGTGCCTGGATGGAGACATCTATACTTTCCTTCTGGTTCTTTGCATATCCACCGCTCGGCGTTTTGATCAGACCAATACCGTTGGTGTGTTCTTCAGCTAGAACTTGTTGGAGGCGTTGAGCTGGGGATAATTATGTAACCCCCCACACAATTTTTCGAGTTTCTTGTTGTACTCAGAAGCCGCTTTGTAGTTTTCCTAATCCAATTCAAAATTATTCATTATAGAACATCAACACCAAACTTTTACAACTCAAATAATATCTCCATTTCATATATACAATTTTTTATGTTCCTCTTCTTGGTGAGGTGGGAAGGAATGGGCAATTGTGGCTAATGTTTGGGGACGGTTAGACTGCCAACTTGCCCTCTTAATGGGCGGAGGGTCAGTCCTGGTGGTCTTGACACGTAAGCCTTTCGACATATTAGTCTCCTCAGATTTGAAAGTTCTAGTGTGAGATGCCTTCTGCTATGCGTTCATGCATCTTCCCATAGTTGACTTGATTTCCGAAAGTTTCTTGAATTTATACTTTTCAGTGAGTTTTGTTCATTATACGTTACCTGAATTACCGGAAAACTAAAAATGGTTTCAAAATGCTTGTTAGAGTCTAATTGTCTTTTTCACTTTTAGGGTTTCTGATTATCAATTTATTTAGATTATTTTTTATTTTTTTGTGCTTAATTTATTCTCCTATATAGATCGAAGTTTCAAAAAATAACCCCATGTTTCCTGTACTAGTTTGCTCTTACAGCGGTTATATCAGCCGTGAGCGGACTTCTGAATAAGTGGAGTTTATGGAACTTGTTTGAGATCTCATTGATATATTCAGATACCTTTTCGATACCTGCAAGTTCGCGCAGATCATCCAGTTGGACGTATCAATTGCTGTTAGTTGCGATATAACGTGCTTTATTCTGCAGTCTCTCCAGTCTCTGAAGTTAAGTTTTGGGTAGGCTGCGGAAAATTTAACAAGCGTATGACATTGCTGGCCTGATGATTTGCTTATATATATATATATGCATTTTGTTATCGTGTGACAAATTAGAGTTACATGCAATGAGGGGGTACGTGCGATTGATTGCGGCTGCCCCTCACGGCAACACCAATGATACATGTGTAAAGGGGTTTCTCTCCCTATTATCAAACTTTGGCGCTTTTCACTATTCTCGGTTTTCCTCGGGCGCCACCTTCAGCTTTATAGTGGAAGAGGCCACTTTTGCTCCGGGCAGTCTCAGTGAAGAAAGACACTCCAGGGGTCAATATAGTCGTGACACTGTAACAGGGCCAGCAAGGCAGGCTTTAATTGCCTTTAACTGGGTTTCGGACCTGGGTGGCGACTGCGCACTAGATGTTTGAATTCTACTCAAGATAGTAAATGAAAGAATACTAAGAACAGGATAAACAGGTATATTAAAAATAATGAAATACAGTGAGGGCGGCTGACGGCGGCCTCAAGTTATCACAACAAATGAACACATGGCAAGCACTATATACAGAGAAAGCAAGGAGGGTGTTTTCAAGCAAGCGGGGTAAACTTAACAACCAAAAGCTCTGCGGTGGGGGGTATCGTACGGACTCGTATGCAGAAATTACCAGCACAGCATTGAAATGAATATGTGCCTCTTACGATCATGCGCACATCGCATCTGTGGTACTTACAAACATTTCCTGATATCTTCTACCTGATACAACATATTTACCAAACTCCGATCTCACTGCTTCGGCAAGGTCCGGGACGGTCGTGGACTGCTTCGGTCTTTGGCTCTCACTCTGGATACTAGTCGGACGCGTGACTGCTTCTGCTGGGCTGGGCAAGCTACTACCTCTTTGAAATATGTCGAAACGGAACTACGGCCGGCTTCTCCCTCTTTTCCGAATCCCTCTCGAACGACTTATATGCGCGCGCCGTTTTGTGGACTCTGTCGCTTGCGATACAAATTATACTTTCACAGAATAATTACCCAGCTTGTAAAAATCCTTCGTGCTTGTGACGTCAGCTCGGTGCGTGCGCCTCAACTGTACTCTCGTGCTTCTGGCGGAAAGCTGTCTCTCTGGCGTGTTGGCTGGCTTCGCTGCTTCGGAACGACTGACCGCTTTCTCTCGCCTTTGATGCAACGTCCAGAATATCGGCCTCCCTTCCTTCGTGACGTCAACGGCTGATCGGACACAGTGTCATGTTCTCGGTGGCGACGGCCGTGACGTCAGCTCGGTGCGTGCGTCTCTGTCTAGACTCAACTGTACTGGGTGGCTTCTATCGTGACGTCAGCTCGGTATCGTATACTCTTGGTTCGACTGGACTGTTGGCTCGGGCTGCTCTCGGAGGACTGCCAGGGGACTCAATATGCTCCGTGACGTTTATTTCCAATACCGATCGCTGTTGTTTCAATCATTCGTTCTCGATTCGCTGGCGCGCGCAATTACCAATCGTTCGTTCTTCACAACCACGCTCGCGGTATTGGCGTGAGCTACGGAGGGTGTTCAGCCTATTTATCGGGTTAGGGGTGATTCACGGATTTATCACGAACCTGAATGGTATTTCTAGACCTATTATTACTTTCAAGCGGGGTTTAATTCCTTACAGGGAGCTTTTGGCTGATAAATATAGCGGGAAAATAGTAACTTCGTTACACATGTTTGTGCAAGTTCATGCGCTTGTCCAATTCCATCACCAGGTATCTAACAGAAAGCTACTCCGTCACCTGGCTGTTTTCAATCTTTAACTTTTCGAAGATCTTCACATTCGTGAATTTTTTCGTGAAATTAACGACATAGGTTTTTTGCGAATTCAGTTTGATCTTGATGTTCCCTGGATATGGTATCACCAACCGATCCTGGTGAACCTGGAGCTGCCTGGCAGCCACTCTGCTATTGAGTGGGCATAGATCGCGGTATCATCCGCAAACATAGCCGTACTCATGGAAGCGAAGGCCCGAAAGGCATGAGTATACAGGAAATACAAGATCGGTGACAGCGAAGACTCCTGTGGGACCCCTGCTCCGACTTTATGCTCTGTCGTACTTGTTCCTTTGACATTTACCCCAGAAGTCTACCCCGTCAGATGATACTCTCATCCGTGAACAACTCGGGCAACTTGTTCGGCCGTTGAAAGGCCTTTCCTGAACCTGAGTTGCTCAGGCGGGGTGATTTTGCGCTCTTTATCAAATTCCACAACACGATTCGAAAGTACTTCAGCTACCATCAGAATTGAATTGGCCTGTAGCTTTCGATACAGTTCTTGTTTTTCCCCTGTTTTGAGAGGGGGATCACCTCTGCTTTCTTCAGGCAGTCTGCCCAGTGTTGCCACTTTATGATTGCATTGATTATTTGAATTAACTGGACCAGATACTTCCTTGGAAGGTTTTTGAGGGGAACGGCATCCAATTTAACGGGCCCGGTACCTTATTCCTTAGTGATTTTTTCATTACCCCCAGGACTTCTCTATAGTTAGTTAAAACTTTCTGAGGGTATCAATCTTATGGGAGGAGTTTCCCGAACTTTGTTTGCGATGTTCGTGATTCTTATGTGCTCCTCAGTGCTATCTGGTTTCGTGATAGGTACATTGCAGAAGTATGCCCCAAACAATTTATCTTTCTCCAACGGTTCCGCCACCGAAAGTTCAGACCCAGTCACTATAGCCGGTATAAATTTCCTTTTCCTTTGAAACCTTTTGGTTCTTGAATTTGCGATTCCACTTCTCATTTTTGTTACTTTTAATAAGATCAATAATTTCCGTCCCTAGTCTTAGGAAGTGTTCTTCGTGCATGGGGTTTCTAGTGGCCTGCCATTTTTTCTACACTTTATTTTTTAATTTTATCAAATAGATTATATTTTTGATTGTTTTGTCCCTAGCATTTTGCAGGATTTTTATAAATTTTGGCGTTTCATATCAATCACTTCTTTGATTATTTCTAAATTCATTATTGTGTTCCTATTCAGTATGTTTATGAATTATTTCCAGTTGCAGTTGAGATAATCATACCCGGTCCTCTCTATGTTGGGTATTCCTTGTGCTTGGGGGTAAACAATACAGTGACATGGTCTGATGTCATTTCTTCTACTGTTATGAGTTCACTGAGTCTGTAGTGTTTTTTTGAACAACCAAATTAATAATTTTCGGTGACATACCATTGGAAGGGAAATTTGTACGGTCTCTACATCGCTCTATCAATACTTCATCGTCCGTGGAATACTTCAGAAATGTCGCTCCGTTAGCGCACGTTTTTGTTGGACCGCCGTTCCACTCAATATGTCTGGCATTGAAGTCGCCGACCAGAAATACTTTATTAGCAACACTAAATAAACTGTCTAAATCTCGCAATGAAACTTTATTTTCTGGTGAACTATATATGAAGAAGATACAAGTCCAACGTTTATTTTTATACCTATGTGTTCTATTGCCGAATTTCCTTTCGGAATCTCTGTGAAAGAAATTTTATCATTAATAAGTATAGCTACACCCCCTGCGACTCTCTTCCCCTTCTGTTTGTCCACCCTGGTCGTAGTAAATCCCCTGAATTCTGAGTTATGCCCCTGTCGGAGTTTGGTCTCGGACATTACATCGACTAAATGCCCGTGAATGGAGCTATTGAGAAGCACAAACATCCCAGCAACTCCATTCACATTGAGCATACATGCTTTTATACCTTCATCTCCTGCTATTGTTATAAAAGGAAAATTGAGCTTTGACTATTATGCGATCTTCTTCCGCGCTGTTACTTCGAAATTCCATGAGTTCCATGAGTTTATTTAGTATTTGCGCGATATTTGAAAGATCGACGAGGTTGCCTATCTTCCTTGTGGTTTAGAAAAGTTTGTTACCTGCCATTTGGCTATATTTTCCGTTTGGGGTCATGTCTCTCATGTGCTCTCTTCTTGTTTCTTCCTGTGCTTTTCGCCGCTCGTTATGTCTGTTTGATTTTTTTGTTGACGCTGAGTACTTTTGTTTGTCCTGGGTAGGGGTGCTGGCTCGTACCTTGGGTTTGTTTATTGGCCTGCACTTTCGGGTTTCTCTTCTGAGTAGCTCAGTTACTATCGCGATAGCTGGGTGCTCTCCTCTGCAATTTCAACATTATGCTGGAGTTTCTGGCATTTTGGTGCATGTACTTGTATGGTGGTCTTCTATGCATTCAACACACCTTGGAAGACTTCTGCACTTGATAGTTGCCAGCCCCTACATTTGGCACATGTGGTATTCTTATCATACATCATTACTGCCCAACTTACTATTGCATCCCTTATAGTTCTGACTTCAGTCTGATTTCCGAGTACGTTGTCATTACAAATAATTTTCTATCTGTATTCCCCATTTTGAGGACATTCATGACTTCCAACCACTGATTTCCAAAGTCATCCTTGATATCTTATGGGTATGGGTTGTTTCCTAGCCCCCGTGAAATGAATGTATGGATTTTCTCGTCTTTTTTGTGAAGGTGTGGTATTCAGTTTTCAAATTATCCAACGCCTACATTACTTCAGAATGATCGTTATCCGTGAAAGTTCTCATTACATATTGGTTGTTGTTATACTTGATTGTGCATTCTTTTCCCAAATCTTTCTGTAGCGCTTCCATGGCCACTTTCACAACAAAAAGTGGCATCATTTTTTATTTGCTCGTTTGTTGCTGCTCTGACTTTTATGCCTTTGCAGATTTTTGTTTGGTTGCAGGCCTAGTTGTTTCTGCCTCCATTTCCGGTGAACTTCGGCTTAGTTTCATGTTTGTAAAATTTCCTCTTTGTTATGGATTAGAGATTTCTCTTCTTCGCCTTCGATCGCTTACTATCCATCGGTTTTTTCGATTATTTTTCCATTTCAGACTCGAACGTGCTCCAAAACTTTTCAGAGCCGCGAATTGATATGTCCCGTTTTGGGCAGTAGTTTTTCCGGTATCTCATTTGCTTTCGAATTTCCTGGTCTTCCTACTGCTTTTCCAGTGCGCAATGCAGGAAAATCTTCGTTGATTTGTACTTTTCGATGCATTGTTGAGGAGGCGAGGATTTTAGCTTCCATTCTGAGATTTTCAATTTTCTGTTCATTTTCATCTGTTAGTTTTCCAACCCAGTAGTTGAATAGAGCCCCTCAGGTTGTCGTGGCTGCTGGGACGTTGGGGATCAGTAAAGACCGTCGAACTGATCAGCCAGTGAGATTGTCCTAAAGAGTTGATCTCAGTTATACAGAGTGTTGTTTATCAAAATATGATTAACGTAAAAGATATCACTAAGAGTGGCTTTAGTATACTTCTACACCCTGTGAGATTGCGGAACGTGGGTTGTTCATTTGTAATTAAAATTCACAGGCTGTTCCACCTCTCGAATTCAGATGAAATAATGCATTGGAACGTGTTATGATGAATGAATTTAATTAAACAAATTTCTAAATACAGACATGGTTATACAAACAAATGTCAATCAAAATAAAATAAAAAGATAAAAAATAGAGGAAGTTAGCCTAGTGAATTTCTGACTTCGAATCCAAAATCAATAACCTTGTTATACCACGGGGTTAGGATATAAGTATGAAAAATTACGTTATATCCATTGTCCTTTTTATTATTATAAAATATATCTAACAACGAATCAAATATTTATAAAGAATATTGTCTGAACCGTAGACCTAACTCTAATGATATGGATAATGGGATGAAGATGATTGGAACTAAATCTAACGACTAATATTAATACTGTATAACTAACATTCTGATATTTGTGCGTAGTCCGCGGTATCGTACAAACTCTTCTCGGATTTGTTTTTCAAGGTCTATTATATAAGTATTCTACTATAGCAGAAAAGAAACGATATCACTATATGAATAATACAATGAATGTGTATCAGCCCTGAGTTGAACAGTATTACAATGTTTCTGTGGATTTGATTCTATGGACTTTGAATTTATCCCACAAATTCTAAGTTGCTCCCACCAACTCTGCCCTTGTCGTGAAGGTACTATTTGCAGGTTCAAACTTCAACCACGTGACAACTGAAATATTTATGTTTCACTTAATCTTCAAATAATAAGTTGGGGTATCACTCACCGTGGTTGAATGCAAATTCCAAAATCGAAGATTATTTTTGAATACGAGAACCAAATTTGAATCATTGAAAATTATCTCAAAAAAGAGTCAGAATGACAAACATCATTATTTTGATACTACCAAGTGGCTCAATCAAACGAACTTCGAACCGCTATGAATGATGAAGGTTCTATTTCATCGTCCCACCAATTCATTGAATAAACATGTTTTCAGTTGATCTAGAGTTTATTGAATACATTATCTATTTCATCGATCTAGAAAAACGAGCTACTGATCTAGTATGCATGATAATATTCGATTTTTCAATATTGAAACTCGGTTCGAACCACTATGTTGGGCGCCAATTATTATATCACGTGGTTATGATATGAGTATGGAAAATTACGTTATGTTTATGAAAATCAACTGAAGCGTTATTGTCCTTCTTATTATTATAAAATATATTCAACAACGAATCAAATATTTATAAAGGTATTCTAACCGTAGCATAACAATGATGATTATTACTAATAATATTGATAATGAGATAAAGATGATTGGAACTAAATCTAACGACTAATATTAATACTGTATAACTAGCACTCTGATATTTGTGCGTGTTCCGCGGTATCGTTCAAATTTTGGTTTGTTTTTCAATGTCTATCATATATGTATTCTTTTATAGCAGAAAACAAAAGAACTCACCATATAAATAATACAATGAATGTGTATCAGCCTTGAGTTGGACAATATTCCAATGTTCATGTGGATTTGATTCTATGGACTTTGAATTTCTCTCACAAATTTTTAGTTGCTCTCACCAACTCTGCCCTCGTCGTGGAGGTACTATTTGCAGGTTCAAACCACGTGACAACTGGAATATTTATGTTTCACTCAATCTTTAAACAATAAGTTGAGGTATTACTCACCGTGGTTGAATGCAAATTCCAAAATCGAAGATTTTTTTTTAATACGAGAATCAAATTTGAATCATTGGAAATTATCTCAAATCAAAAGTCAGAATGACAAACATCATTCTTTTGATACTACCAAGTGGCTCAATCAAACGAACTTCGAACCGCTATGAATGATGAAGGTTTTATTTCAACCTTATTATTTCTCTATATTCTCAGCATTTATACTATCAACGCAGGTATATTGCATACCCCTGTATAAAATAATGAATAAACTAATTTCTCTAATTAAATACGGTCGAGGAGTGTCATCCTTCCAAACATAAAACTATACATAGAAAAAATCGAATTAAACGGTTTTCTTCACATGAAGGATTCAATATAAAATTGAACCAGAAAATGGTAGATCTCAGGTGAAAAACAACTACTTTCCTGGCAAATACCACGCAGAACGTTGAATGATATTCACCTGAAAATCCATGCATACTTCCATATAATATCAATGGACATTGAATGCAAATGTTTCTTTCTGATAAGCTCGATTATGTTTAATTTATGTTGTTCACCTAACAGAGTAGTCAACCAGCCAAAGGTCCAAAGAACTCTGGCTGAAGTGAGACACAACGTAAACAAACCATCATCGAGCTTGTAACCTATAGGTACGCCGGAAAAGATAAACTTTAACTGGCGGTACCTAGTGACAGACAGAAACACTCCGAAAATCTCCCACCACGATAGGTTTCTAAATAAAAGATTCCTCCTCAGTAGGAGTGGCAAGCCCGTCTAGCATATAGTGAAAGATAAGTGCCATGTGAAGTGGAATGAATAGAAAAATCGAATTAAACGGTTTTCTTCACATAAAGGATTCAATATAAAATTGAACCAGAAAATGGTGGATCTCAGGTGAAAAACAACTACTTTCCTGGCAAATACCACGCAGAACGTTCTGTTCAGTTAAGGCAAGGATAAAATATATATCGGGCAGACCGGTAGGAATTTAACAGGTCGCATAGCATCTCATAAGAGTGATTGTAAAATTAAAAAACAGTTGTGCATTAGCTGAACATAATATAAACTCTAATCATTTTAGTAATTTCAACAACCCTTCCATTTTAGCAGTAGAGAATAACTTCCACAAAAGGAATTTCCTTGAAATGGTGTTCATAAAAAATGAACCAAATAGCATGAACAAACGATCTGATATTTCCAACCTTAGTGTCATTTACAATTACTTGTTGAAACTTGATTCCAATTGAAGTTTTGAAAGTTAAAAAAACTGCTTAGTATTTCTTGATTTTTTCTCTCATTTAATAATTTTTGTCATATAGATTGGTACTATTCCTTTTGTTCTGTGAACAAAACACATGTTTCTCCCATGACATTTCGACTTTGACATATGACACTTGACACTTCATGTCATGCATTACTTGTCATCCACCATTTTCCTTTTTCAGTCATGCTTTAACCATGTGGTAATTTTTGTACCTGTCAAATTTTAAATTGTTCAAATTAAGTTTCTTAAATAATATGTGCGTTTGCAATTGTTTAATTTTTATATACAGTGCTAGTCAAAAGTCCCCTCCCCCCCTCGTATCTTTTGAACGGGTATACTTATAATAATGAAATTTGGAGGGTGGGAATAAACGGATGTAGGCTTCTCAACTGGTCATAACAGGTGACGCAATAGTCATAAATGACGTCACAAGGCCACTGTGACCAATAATTTTAAATGGGACCCTATGGCAAGTGACAGCTCGTTTGAAAGGTATTGACAATACCTATTCAGTCATACCAATTTTGTTTGGGTTTCGGCTGATTTTGATTGATAAATTGAAGAAATACGAAAATTATAGTTTCGCATTTAATTAATAAAGATTTTAAAGTACGCCTCTGGTTAATTGTCAAAAAGGTTGACGTTTTTGAATTCTCTACTTGTCAAAAGTGTTTATACCTTGAAAATTTACCTAAGCTATTGTTTAACGAGACGTTTAAGTGTTTACATAGGCAAAATGGTACGTACTGTAGTCGACAAAGTGGCAGCTATCTTAATAATTGGTGAATGTAGAAACAATTTCCATGCAGCGGAACGACTGTTTAATGAGAGGTACCCCGATCGCCCTATATCGAGGGTTTATTTGAGGGAGCTTCTTCGGAAGTTTGAAGCATCAGGTAGTGTTCAAGATGCCAAACGATCTGGTCGACCAACAATTAGTGATGACAAAAAATTGACATAATTGGAGAAATGGTAGTAAACCCTACTTCTTCCACAGCCCAAGTTGCGTCTATCTGTGAAGTCAGTCAAAGGACAGTACATAGGGTGTTGGCTAAAAACAAATTTAATCCATACAAATTAAAAATGGTGCACCAACTTTCAGATGATGACCCCGACCGAAGACTAGAATTCTGTGAAACTATGTCCAATAAAATGAACCAACAACCAGGCTACATACAGACAATTTGTTTTAGTGACGAACGTACTTTCTTTCTCAATGGAAATGTTAACACTCAAAATATGAGGTATTGGAGTGACAAATCCTCACATCTTTCGTGAAAAACATACTCAATTTCCAGAAAAGTAAATGTTTGGGCAGGTATTTTGGGAAACCACATAGTTGGGCCTCTTTTTCTCAATGCTAACTTAACCGGTGAATTGTATCTGGAGATGTTACAAAATGATATTGAGTCGTCAATTCTTGAAATTCTAGAAGATAATCCAGATGAATTCGACAACTTGGAAATAACGTTTCAACAAGATGGTGCTCCTGCACACTATTACGGTGCAGTAAGACGTTACCTAGATGAAGAATATCGTGGTAGATGGATTGGACGACGAGGTTCGATCGAATGGCCAGCTCGGTCACCGGACCTTACACCATTAGACTTTTTTCTATGGGGGTACTTGAAATCTGAGGTTTACGCTACAGCACCTGACAGTATTGCCATTCTGAAACAACGAATTGTTGAAGAATGTAGGGCAATTTCCGCTGACACACTGGGACGAGTACGACAAGAGTTTAGCAATAGGATGCATCACTGCCAGGAAGTAGATGGGGCACATTTTGAACACTTATTATAAGAACTGGTTCTTAAATCTTTATTAATTAAATGCGAAACTATAATTTTCGTATTTCTTTAATTTATCAATCAAAATCAGCCGAAACCCAAACAAAATTGGTATGACTGAATAGGTATTTTCAATACCTTTCAAACGAGCTGTCACTTGCCATAGGGTCCCATTTAAAATTATTGGTCACAGTGGCCTTGTGACGTCATTTATGACTATTGCGTCACCTGTTATGACCAGTTGAGAAGCCTACATCCGTTTATTTTCACCCTCCAAATTCCATTATTATAAGTATACCCGTTCAAAAGATACGAGGGGGGGAGGGGACTTTTGACTAGCACTGTATATTACTAGTAGTGTTTCATAGTGATATGATTTTGAAAACTACCCTAATCACAAAATGGTGATTAGATCGCTGTCTTCACTTAACCTCACCTTAGTAAGTTCTTTAGATTTGTTCAAAATTTAAGGTTTTTTTTTTAAAAAAAAATTTTGAAAGCTTGATAATAAGAAAGAGTTTTTTTTTTCTCATTGGCCATTAAATTTGCTGCACCAAGAATATCCTTTCTACAAAGTTTATTTCAAATTCATAGTTATTTTCAACTAGTCCAGTCACGAGACTACCCTCCTTCTATATATATATATATATATATATATATATATATATATATATATATATATATATACGTGATCGATTCACCTACATCAAAAATCACAGTCGGTGATAATTATCACCAAATATGGAACCATACCAAAAATATATTCAAATATAAAGATCATGAAAAATATATATCATTCAACTATCTCATACCAAATACAGTGTAAGTGATATCACATATTTGTGAAACCCTCATTGATTCTCAATAAAGCCTTGGCAGAAAAAAGCAATCTAATCAGATAAAATTGACATCGATATATTGTTCAATCCGATATAACACATGTGTCATTCATGATTCTAGCTGAACTTCTCAGAAAAATATATAATGAACGGCCCTGTAAACGATTATCAGATTGACCCGAATAATTCTAATCATCATTCACTGAACAACATACCCAGATGACTTCAGATATCAGATATATTCCCAGATGGTTTATATTTTTCTTGATCAAAAATATTTTTCATCATACCTTGCCTGATGTCACTTAAATTCACTGATTTGAAATTACTTTCGTAGAAGAAAAGGAAAATGCTCTAATTCATTTGTTGATTAAACATGAACAGATTCTACTTCATTGTATAATGACTGACAAGTTTCAGAACACACGTTTACAAGTGATCGCTATTGTAGCTCGCTCGATAAGAGACAATAATCACATATGCATTCCTTTTTAATATCATCGTGAAGTCAGAATGACTGCGTTCGCTAACATTATTCTCAGCCGTAATGACTGTTCCATTATCCACGGCTAGATGTCGCTAAAATTCTCAGTAGGGATTGTTGATTGAAGTAAATGAATGAATCCCTGAGCATATCAATGAGAAATGTAACAAATATATCGTTACAGATTCGACATCAAGGAGTCATCAGATATATGCCAGTTTTGATGTGGTTTGTTGTGAATAGATCAGCAAGGATCAAGTCACGAACCTCTTTCCTGATCGCATTTGCAAAATTGGATTTATTACCCTTATTGACAATGTCTATATAGGTCGCAGAAAAATATTCTGAGAGGTACTCACCTCATGCGTTTGTGTCCGAAGTTTCCCATGTGAAAAGTGGCGCGTTCGCGTCGCAGAACAGAATGAATTGCCTGTTTTCTCTTTGATACCACCTGATGAGGTTTTGGACTTCCTCTTGTGGTGGGTGTGTCGACGAGTACCGTGGAAAGTAGGCCAAGGCAATAACGATATGCTTCTTGCCTGTTTCAGTTGGCACTTTCACGATGGCGGTTGCCGAATCTCCAGTGATGAACTCTAGAACAGGATTAAATTCAATATTGGGTGCGAGCAATATGGCTGCTCGTGGTTTTTCATGAGCGTTACATGATTTCTTGTATTCGTCCTCTATCAATTCAGGGCTCCCGACGCAACCTTTTCCTGAGGTTTTCTTCAAATCAGTTCTTTCTGAGCACATGTGGCTGCTTTTGAATGTTGAAGATTTATTTGGAGAACATTGAGCTATTGGCTCATCTGGGTGGAATTTTCTCCAATATATCGTTGTGGGGCACAACTGCCTCTTCAGCAATATTCTGTTCCAAATCTCCCTATGATTTTTGGGAGTTTTTCTCACCGTTTTTTCCATTATGTTAACCATGATGGGTCCCACAAGAAACCAGGCGAAGGATGGCTGAGTTCACCCATCATTCCAGAGCTCGAACTTGCGTGCATGCCGTTGGTAACAAGAGCACCAAGCTGAGCCAAAAGCAATCAACCGCGCCAAAGGTGTTGGAGAGTGATGGAGAGTGTTAGAGTTCAGTTCAGAAGTTTTCAACACAAATTCAGGCGTATTCAACGATTTCAATGCACGATCAGAAGTTTTTTAAGTACACTTACATATTACCAAAGTGTTCGACACACGTTCAAATATTTTCAATGCACGTTCAGACGTTCTCGATGCACGTTCAGTCGTTTCCGATGCATTTTCAGACGTTTTCTATACATGTTCAGAAGTTTTACACGCAAGTTCAGACGTTTTCTGTACAAGTTACTATTAACATAATATAATAAGTTATCTTTTTAGCAATTATTAGTAAGTTTGGAATAATTGAGGAAAAAACAGATTTGAATTCACAACACCATTTCAACATTTGCAGATGAACTCATTGTTCATATTATATGACTTGCTGGTACCCGCGACTCCGTCTGCGTAGAATTTGTATCTTTTCCTGGTTGTTTTGTGTTGCTTCATCTAGCTTATGCCTATGGCTTTGTCCGCTTTTCGTTATCTCGTTATTTCGTGAGGATGGCATTATTGATTGAACAGCGCAAGTAGTGTTAATGTTCATCAGTTTGGGGCGGAATTTCCAAGGGAGGTAGAACACGATTCATTCGTATATGAAAGAGAGCCAATACTAATGTCCCGAAATGAAAGAACCAACGAAACACCCACACTAATTTCTCCTTTCCCCATTTCACCCCATCAGGGGTTTAATTTTTTTAAAACACTGAAACACGTATTTCTCTATTCGTAACAGATACGTCAGATATCAACTTCCATGACCCTAACTTGGAAACTAACCGAATACCCATAAAAATTTGTACCCCCTCATTTCACCGCTTCAGGGGCTGAATTTATAAAAACACAGAAAGATGCTGTTTTTGGAACCAAATCCTCAAATACTTAAATGATTTTTTCTTAAAAACTAACGGAACAAATTTTCACACCCCTTTTCACCCCCCCTCTCACTCCTCTGGGGTTGACTTTCTAAAAACACTGGAACACGTATGTCTTCATTTGTAACAGAGACCTGATATACCAGATTTTTAACCGACGAAACCAAAAAAGAGGAGGTTCACTATTCGACCCGTATATTTTATGTTTTTCCATCATATTTTTTTATGTATGATTACGCATAACTTTTTACTGAGGCGTCCGATTCCGATAATTCTTTTTTCAGTGTATAGGGTCTACTTCGACTTTGGTCCCCTTTGAATATTAAAAATGAAATCCACCACTAAGGGTAGCGAAATGAAGGATATTGATCACTCACCCTCTGAATTCTGGTCCGTTAACCGATTCTATCAGGCATAACTTTGTACTGGGTTCTTCGATTTGGATGATTCTTCTCCTAATAGATAGGGTATACCTCATATTTGGATTTCGAAAGGAATTAGCCACCCTTACGCGTGGAAAAATAGGGGATAATTGATTTTTCACTAGTGAACATTAGCACACACATACGTAGTTGACAATAACAGATCGCTACTGACATTATTCTTAGAAACTTATCTTTCACTGACATTATTCTTGTTCCGTCAAAATCAGTATATTTTATGCAGGGATGGAATGATATACAAAGTAATGAAATGAACTAACCAGAACAACGAAAATAATTTATATTACAACAAAGAGGTAGATAATCATATTATTTAACTGGTAATAGTTGAAGTAAGGTGGGTAAGTTAGTATTTTGGAAGTAATCAAAAAACAAGTAGGTAGTAATTGGTAGATTTTACCCACAAAAAATTGAAAAATAAAAACTTTTTAACAAAAAAATAAACCGACGAAATACGGAACTGGAAAGTAAAAAATAAAAACTTTTTAACAAAAAATTAAACCGACGAAAAAATCAACTCTGAAGCGAAAAATAAAATAAACCTTCTTTGTCTAAATGATAATTGAGCTCCTAAACTGATGTAAGTAACTGATTTTGAGTCGGCGCCAAACAAACTAGCAATTGAATTAGGTGAAGCGTAAAATGATGGCAGCGAGATGCACGGCTGCGTTTTGATGACTTCTTTTATAGATAATGATCTCCGATAATTGTTTGTTTGGCGCCGACTCAAAATCAGTTACTTACATTAGTTTAGGAGCTCAATTATCATTTAGACTAAGAAGGTTTATTTTATTTTCTGCTTTTCAGTCGATTTTTTCGTCGGTTTAATTTTTTGTTAAAGAATTTCTATATGACCAATACTTAAATACTAACGGAATCTTTATACAAATTTCCAATCCCCTTTCAACCTTCCTTGGGGGGTTAAATTTACAAAAACACCAAATCAGGTATTTCTTCATTTGTAACAACGACCTCAAATTCCACTTTTCATAACCCCAACTCTCACAATCTGAAGGTCGTCGTATACAAATTCTCAACCCTCATTTCAACCCATTTAGGGTTGAATTTTCAAAAACTCTCAAATACATTATTCATTATTTGGAAGCCCAAATACCAATTTCAATGACTCCAACTTCAAAACTAACAGGATTTTCACTTTCAGCCCCCTTCTCACCCCCTTTTCACCCCTTTCGGGATGGAATATTGAAAGAACCTTAACTATTTGTTATCTCAAGGAAATACGCTGCCCAAATTTCAACTCTTCAGGTTCAGCGGTTTGGTCTGGGCGTTCATCGTATGTCAGTCAGCCAGTCAGGACATGGAATAATATAGGTATAGATAAATCATCGTGTTAGTGAAGTTTGGTTAGGTTAGTTTTATTTGACAAAATCATTTCCATTTGAAATTTCAATGTAAACCAGAGCAACACAACCGTCATCAATCATCTGCATTCATTTCATACAGTTCCTCGGATCCCATATAAAAATTTTATACTCAGACCCCAACAAGACCTAATCGATAAAAATATCCTCAAACAAAGTAAATATTCAGTATTCAATGAAAAAACATACTATCTGTAGCCCAAATCAATCAGGTTGACCTGAAAATCAAGTAGATCTAAGGAAAATAGTCTCCAAGAGCGATCGTATATCCTAAATCTGGGAAAAAGTCCTATCTTCCTGCAGGAATCTATACGGTTAACCTTCAGTATTTAGTGGATATGGGTAAACATTCATGTGAAATATATAAAACTGGAACTTGAGATGAGTATTCCTATTTTGGGACAACTCAAACTATGTGAAAATCTCCCAAGAGGGATAATGTAAAATACCATATCAGAAGCTGAAAATTCATTAGGTTGACCCCGAAATTCAGTAGATTCAGGAGAAAACCTTGGTAGTATAGGCCTCGAGCACGTGGAAATAATACGAAGGGATCTGATATATTGTCATGAAATTCCAGGTTGAACATTGGCACTTTCGGAAAATTTTCTTAGATCCAGGTAAAAGTCGAAGAAAATATCTATTTCCATCTCTCTCTATGGAAGTTTCCAGCGGAATCAGAGAAAATGTCCCTAGATTCAAGGTACATTTTCAAAGAAGTGGTATCAATCAGTATTTATAAGATCCCTACCATGTTCCTGGCCTTGTTTAATAAATTGTGTAGAACGTGATCGATTTTTCTGATTGATCAGAAATTGAATGGAAACTATGAAACTACTTCCGATGACAGAGTCACGCTACTAATTCTCTTCAAAGAGCAATGGAGTGAATCGATTAACGAGATCAAAGAACATTTCATGCAAATACATTTTGATTCCATCAATAATTATTTACCGAGCCATATTCAGCTAATTGAAGTGTCTCGTTAAAAATAATTTCTGATTGGGAATATGATTACGTTTTCATCAAAATCACAATTATTTGTCCATTCCCGTTCCACTAGTCCATGGACAATTGAAACGCTGTAGGATTAAAACGAATCGAAACGAATTATATTTCCATAGGAAATCCCTTCTAGTGAAACCAGAATAAATCATGAATATTAATTTTGAAGTAATCCATTAGTCTAAATAAAACGGAAATTCCCAGGAAAGCCATTTTTGAAATACAAATGAAGATATGTGTTCGATTGATATAATATCTCAATTATATTATATCATATTGCCAAAAGAAAAGACTCAAATAATGGAAATGTGAATAGTTGTCGATATTGGCAAATGAAGTAATATCTCCAATGAAGCTATTTTCTGTCCATCTATGATAGGCCAATCAATAAAGATTTTCATTTCTAGTGATTCTGTGTCGAAAACACTACCAGGAAACCGACTGTGCCATCATATGTTATGTTTTCTACTCGCAAGTGTCATTTAAAAATTCATTATGAACATTTAAATGCAAAAAAAATTTTGTTTTTTCTTGTAACTTGAAAAATAATAAAGTAATATAAAGTGGCGGGGTAATGCATTTTTTTTAAAACGCTGATTTTTGCTGGTTTTTCCAGTTTTTCTCCGTTACTAATAATCCGATCGAGTCGCCTTCGCATTTTGATTCTCTACAACTTGTCGTTCGAAGGCATTAGTTTTCATGTAACAAGTAAAAAAAAAAGATATTTTGCATTTAAATGTTCAAAACAAATTTAGCAATTAGACTTGCGAGTAGAAAACATAACTGTATATAACTACGGACCGTTTTACGTATCATGGCGCAGTCCGTTTCCTGGTTGTATTTTTGTCACGAATAAATCTCTATTGATTGGTCTATAATGGTCATGTGAATTCTGTTGATGAATTATCTTGTAGATATTGTTTGATTACCAGAATATGATAAGACGTGTGATCCTTTCAAATAAATATGTGAATAGGACTGTTAGATAATAACATCCCAGCTGATATCAATGTTGATATTATTTATTTATTCACAAAGGGGAAAACAAAATGATTCACCTAGAGACAGTGTTCACAAAAAGGTGATTCCTTGATAAACAGAATTTCTATAATTCTAAAATGAAATTACGAAATAGGTGATAGATATAAAAGAAAAATCAATTGAGGTAATGAATTGGGTACATGTAGTGGATGAAATTCAATACATATCAGAAGTCTGCGAAGCGAGAAAATGCCTGTTTGAAATGTGGGAAAATGAGTAAGTGAAGATATCAATATCAATGGAATTTGATAGCGTATTATATAATATGCTGCATCTATGCAATGAGGAGTTCAAAAAATAATTTGTTTGAGATTGTTCGTAACGGAAAAGATGCTGATGCCTGGTAATATATGTAGGACCGTTGAGATGGATGTTACTGAAAATGGCAGGCGAATCAACTGAGTTGTTTATGACTTTAGAGGGGAAATTCACGTCTGAAATTTTTCTTCTATTCGTTAATAAGTTCAGCTCGTTCTCAACGTACGGACGGTTGTTGGGGTTGGATGAAAATCATTTTTTATTGACATAATCTGTGAATATATTCTGAACCCGTTGGAATTCATTCATGTAAATGTCATAACCAGGGTTCCATATTACAGAATCAAAACTCAAAACAATATTGACGTATGACATATAGAGAGTACGGAGAGTCTATTTTCAAATTCACGACAAGTTCTCATAATTAAACCTAGCATTTTGTGAGACTTTGTTGAAGTGTGAAATATATGCCTATCGAAGAGCATTTTGGAGTCGAATATTATTCCTAAGTCCTTTATTTCCGTGACAGTTTTCAAGGGTTGAGAAGATATTCGATGAGATTGATTTAGAATACTTTTTCCGCGCCCAAACAAAATGTGGTAACACTTTTCAAAATTCAGATATAGACTATTTACCTCACAGTTATTATGAAAGTTATTGATGTCGTGCTGTATTAGTTTGATATCGACAGTATTAGAAATTGAGTGATATATTTCAAGATCATCGGCCAATTAAAAAATTGGCAAATCGAAAACATTGGGATATGTCGTTAATATAAATATTAAATTGGGGTGGCCCTAGATTGAATCTTCGAGGACATCGAGAAAAAATTTGGCTGTATTCGGATTTGTGGTAACCGATTGTTACCGCTTGACAACGATCAGTTACATAGGATTCGAGCCAATTTAGCAGGTTGCCGTTTACCCCGACTCCAGCGAGCTTCTGTAGCAAACCTGAGTGATCGATTTCGTCAAAGGCTTTGCTGAAGTCGGCAAAGGCAGCATGTACTCAGTATATGTGAATAAGTTGCAGTCCACTGATCGTTTCTTCATGAAGCCATGTTGTTCAATATTAATTATGTTTTTAACGTCGAAGAACAGGTTATCGAAAATAATGGATTGACAAATTTTTGCTCCGATTGACAGTTGTGAAATCGGCCTATAGTTTTCGGAGAGTTGGACATTACCAGATTTTAAGATAGGGATTATATGAGCTTTCTTCCATACTGACAGAAATACTTTCTCTTCAAGGGATTTACTGAAGATTATGTTAAGTGAAATTGCAATACATTCAGCACAGTACTTGAGGAATGTTGTTGGTAGGTCATCTGGTCCCACTGCTTCATTTGGGAGTTTCTGAAGTTTGAGGAGAATAGCTTGTGAGGAAATGTTATGAGAAGGAATATTGTTATGTGATTCTTGATGTATTACGTTATGAGCTGAAATAACTATTCTTGGAATAAAAACAGAGAGGAAATTTTCAGAAAGTATATTGCAAATTTCATTAGAACTGTAATTATCCTATCGTTTTTTCTCAACGTTTCAATTGAAATAGTTCTATTTTTTGGGTTTGAGTTGATGCTGGTTTCACAATGGTTGATGTAGCTTTCGTGATCCTCTTCAATTGAAAATGTTGAACGACCACGCAGTAGCTTGAATGTTAGATAGACAATTTGGTTATTATACTTCTTCCACAATCCATTACTTTGATCGTACTGTAGGTATACCATGAAGGATGTTCCTCATGAAAATTTGATATTTTCGGGACAACAACCCAATTATTGGATAGATAGTGTTGTAAAACCTATTAGTAGATTCTTCACTATTCAATTTCAGATAATTCTGAATTTGATAACTCATAATCAGCTCAACAGAACAGGTTTGCTGTTGAAAAATCGAATTAAACGGTTTTCAACACATAAAGGATTCAATATAAAATTGAACCAGAAAATGGTAGATCTCAGGTGAAAAACAACTACTTTCCTGGCAAATACCACGCAGAACATTGAATGATATTCACCTGAAAATCCATGCATACTTCCATATAATATCAATGGACATTGAATGCAAATGTTTCTTTCTGATAAGCTCGATTATGTTTAATTTATGTCGTGTTCACCTAACAATCCGCATACCGGTTTCAGGCTTCTTGGCCCTCATCAGTACGGAGCAGTCAACCAGCCAAAGGTGCAAAGAACTCTGGCTGAAGTGAGACACAACGTAAACAAACCATCATCGATCTTGTAACACCTATAGGTACGCCGGAAAGATAAACTTTAACTGGCGGTACCTAGTGACAGAAAAGAAACACTCCGAAAATCTCCCACCTCGATAGGTTTCTAAATAAAAGATTCCTTCTCGTAGGAGTGGCAAGCCCGTCTAGCATATAGTGAAAGAAAAGTGCCATGTGAAGTGGAATGAATAGAAAAAATCGAATGAAACGGTTTCCTTCACATAAAGGATTCAATATAAATTGAACCAGAAAATGGTAGATCTCAGGTGAAAAACAACTACTTTCCTGGCAAATACCACGCAGAACATTGAATGATATTCACCTGAAAATCCATGCATACTTCCATATAATATCAATGGACATTGAATGCAAATGTTTCTTTCTGATAAGCTCGATTATGTTTAATTTATGTCGTGTTCACCTAACAATCCGCATACCGGTTTCAGGCTTCTTGGCCCTCATCAGTACGGAGCAGTCAACCAGCCAAAGGTGCAAAGAACTCTGGCTGAAGTGAGACACAACGTAAACAAACCATCATCGATCTTGTAACACCTATAGGTACGCCGAAAAGATAAACTTTAACTGGCGGTACCTAGTGACGAAAGAAACACTCCGAAAATCTCCCACCTCGATAGGTTTCTAAATAAAAGATTCCTTCTCAGTAGGAGGCAGCTCCGTCTAGCATATAGTGAAAGAAAAGTGCCATGTGGAGTGGAATGAATAGAAAAATCGAATTAAACGGTTTTCTTCACATAAAGGATTCAATATAAAATTGAACCAGAAAAAGGTAGATCTCAGGTGAAAAACAACTACTTTCCTGGCAAATACCACGACGAACATTGAATGATATTCACCTGAACATCCATGCATACTTCCATATAATCATCAATGGACATTGAATTCAAATGTTTCTTTCTGATAAGCTCGATTATGTTTAATTTATGTCGTGTTCACCAACAATCCGCATACCGGTTTCAGGCTTCTTGGCCTCATCGGTACGGAGCAGTCAACCAGCCAAAGGTGCAAAGAACTCTGGCTGAAGTGAGACCAACGTAAACAAACCATCATCGATCTTGTAACACCTATAGGTACGCCGGAAAAGATAAACTTTAACTGGCGGTACCTAGTGACAGAAAGAAACACTCCGAAAATCTCCCACCTCGATAGGTTTCTAAATAAAAGATTCCTTCTCAGTAGGAGTGGCAAGCCCGTCTAGCATATAGTGAAAGAAAAGTGCCATGTGAAGTGGAATGAATAGAAAAATCGAATTAAACGGTTTCTTCACATAAAGGATTCAATATAAAATTGAACCAGAAAATGGTAGATCTCAGGTGAAAAACAACTACTTTCCCGGCAAATACCACGCAAACATTGAATGATATTCACCTGAAAATCCATGCATACTTCCATATAATATCAATGGACATTGAATGCAAATGTTTCTTTCTGATAAGCTCGATTATGTTTTAATTTATGTCGTGTTCACCTAACAATCCGCATACCGGTTTCGGCTTTTGGCCCTCATCAGTACGGAGCAGTCAACCAGCCAAAGGTGCAAAGAACTCTGGCTGAAGTGAGACACAACGTAAACAAACCATCATCGATCTTGTAACACCTATAGGTACGCCGGAAAGATAGACTTTAACTGGCGGTACCTAGTGACGAAAGAAACACTCCAAATCTCCACCTCGATGGTTTCTAAATAAAAGATTCCTTCTCAGTAGGATGGCAAGCCCGTCTAGCATATAGTGAAAGAAAAATGTTGAATGGAATGAATAGAAAAATCGAATTAAACGGTTTCTTCACATAAAGGATTCAATATAAAATTGAAACCAGAAAATGGTAGATCTCAGGTGAAAAACAACTACTTTCCTGGCAAATACCACGCAGAACTTGAATGATATTCACCTGAAAATCCATGCATACTTCCATATAAAAATCAATGGACATTGAATGCAAATGTTTCTTTCTGATAAAACTCGATTTGTTTTAATTTATGTCGTTTCACCTAACAACCGCATCCGGTTTCAGGCTTCGGCCCCTCATCAGGGACGGACAGTCAACCAGCCAAGGTGCAAAAAACTCTGGCTGAAGTGAGACCACGTAAACAAACCATCATCGATCTTGAACACCTATAGGTACGCCGGTTGGGAGTTTTTGGGGTTTTTCTTTCTGTACAGGTACCGCCAGTTAAAGTTTATTTTTTCCCGGGGCCCAAATTTACAAAGATCGATGATGGTTTGTTTCGTTTTTCATTGAAGTTCTTTTTTGGGGTTTTTTTCCCAGGGGGCCAAACCTAAAGGGGGTTTTTCCGCATAAATTTAAACATTCGGCTTATCGAAAAAACTTTAAATCCCCATTGATATTATATGGAAAAAATTTTGGGGAATATCATTCAATGTTCCGGGGTTATTTCCAAAAATTTTTTTACCGGCTATTTTGGTTCTTTTAAGAACCTTTTTTTAAAAAACCTTTTCTTTTTTTTTCTTCCCTTCAGGTTTTTTTCATTTTGAAAGGGGACAAAAACTTTTTAAAAATCGGGGGGGAATTTTGGGTGTTTCTTTCTGTCCCTTTTCCGCCTTAAAAGTTTTCCGGCGCCCAAAGGGTTAAAAGATCGATGATGGTTTTTTGTTTCTCTTTTCGCCGGGTTTTTATTTGGCTTTGATTTCGGGGGCCAAAAAAACCGGGCTTTAAAAACCGACAAAAAAAAACCCAGGGGGAAAAAAGCATTCGTATTGATATTATGGAAGATCTGGTTTTGGTGAATATCTTAATTTTCTGGTTTTCCGGGTTTTTTTCACCTAAAATTTACTTTTGGTTAATTTTATATTGAATCCTTTTGAAAAAACCGTTTTTTTTTTCTTTCTTCCCACTTCACATTTTTTTTTTTCCCTTAGGGGGGCCCTTTGAAAGGAATCTTTTTTTGTCGAGGTAATTTTGGGGTTTTTTTTGTACTGGCCCGCCGTTAAAGTTTTTTTTTTCCGGCGTCCTTGGTTTTAAAGATCGATGATGGTTTTTTTTTTTTCCCAAGCCGGTTCTTTCCCTTTGGGGGGTTGACTGCCCCGTACGTGGGGGCAGAACCTGAAAGGTACGGTTGGGACACGAATTTAAACTAATCGGTTTATCAAAAAAAACATTTGCTTAATCCATTGATATTATATGGAAGATATGGATTTTCATGAATTCATTCAATGTTCTGGGGGGTTTTGCCGGAAAATTTGTTTTCCCCGAATCTACCTTTTTTGGGTTCTTTTATATTGAACTTTATAAAAACCGTTTTTCGATTTTCTATTTTTCCCTTAAATGGATTTTCTTTCACTATATGCCAACCCCCCCTCGGGAAAATCTTTTTTAAAACCTATCGAGGTGGGATTTTTTCAATGTTTCTTTCGTCACGGGGACCGCCGTTAAAGTTTATTTTTTCCGGCGCCTAAAATTAAAATGATGATGGTTTGTTTTTGTGTCTCCTTCAGCCAGAGTTCTTTGCCGGCGGTTGCTCCCCTACTGAGGGGGGGCCAGAAGCCAAACCGGTATGGGATTGGGTGAACACGTAAATTAAACATAATCGGACAAAAAAAACATTTTTTTAAATTTCCCCATTGATATTATTAAGTATGGGATTTTCAGGTGAATATCTTCAATGTTCGGTGGTTTTGCCGGAAAAAGTAGTTTTTTTTCACCGAGATCTCCCTTTTTTTCTGGTTAATTTTTTATATTGAATCCTTTATGTGAAGAAAACCGTTTAATTCGATTTTTCTATTCATTCCACTTCACATGGCACTTTTCTTTCAGGTTTGCTGTTATTATGAATAAATGAAATAGGTTTATCTGAATCCATTGAAAAATATCCTGTAATATATCCAATTTTCATTTTTTTCTACCAAAATGATCTGATCAATTTTCTTTAAAAACATATTCAAGAAACTAATTCATGATACTCTCAAATCTATACTTGATAGCGAATCATGACCAAAGATTTAGGAATAATTCGAATAACTCTCAACAAGCAACGTTCCTAATCGATATCCTTTTCAAAAATTTGTTCCTATTCAAAAATGAATTATTATCCAAGTTTGCTTCTGTAATGATAAATAAGACAATTGTTGTAATAGAATGCCCAGACTATTCAGTGAAGAGTGGTGTGGAGTTCTTTGGACCGCCTTGCTAGTTTCAAATTTTTTATGTTTCAAGCAAAGTTTTAGAAATTGTGAATTTGAATGGACGCCAGAATTTTTATTTGAACTAGGACAAAAATTCAAATTCCCAATTCAATAATGATTGCACATCAAATAAATTTCCTTCTGTAGATAACTACAACAATAAAACAAATACCAACTTATAACTATTCTTTTTACTAATCTATTTACAAAATTTAAATCATTTTCAGATCTTTAACATATATTGAATGAAAGATTCAACGCAAGAAAACTAATATTGTTTTTGTTTGCTGAACCTGTCGGTTTATCGATGACGAAGTACCTCTGATTGTATTTTTGTGTAGCACGTAGCTAGACTTCACGTAGTTGGTTGACTCGCAATCAGGGGTGTACTTATAGCTGCTGGGCGACCGATCAGGTGTACAGATGGATCAGGATACAAGCGTCAGCTTCCTGTCCATTGAATGTGTTCTCAGCAGTATTACATGAAAAACAATATTTTTTTGTGTCAGAATTTGCTATACAAAAATTCAACTTCTTGAAACTTGGAATTCCTCAATACACTCTTCAACGTATAGATGTTACAAATGAGTGTAATCTCATCAAGAGATTATCGCTTGAAATTAAATTAACAAATCAGCTTGTGCTGAGATTTGTCAGTAATATTCAATACTCAAATTAAAGAATTATTTTATGATTGAAAAGAAAAAATAATTTATTCTGATCCTGAGCAGCCAAGATTATACTTTACCAAGAATAATAAGAAAGAAAGAATCAGAATTTGGCATCAAGTTGTAGAATTTGATATACGAAATTGACTTCAATGATATTCAAGAAAACTATATGAGAATTATCGTTTAACCAGCCGTCAAATACTTCTTCAGAAAAACTTCTATAAAATCAAAGAATATTCCAAATTTCAATACATATATATATATATATATATATATATATAAACATACATATATACATATATATATATATATATATATACATATATATGATCACTCAACCCAAATCAAAATCACAGCTCGGTGATTATTATCACCAAATATGGAACCATACCAAAGATATATAAAACTCATGGAAAATATATATATATATTTTTCTCTAACTATATTATACCAAATACAGCGTAAGTGATATCATATATTTGCGAAACCCTCCTTGAATCTCAAAAGAGCTTTGTCAGGGCAAGCAATCCAATCAGATAAGAGTGAACACCGACATTTCAATTCAATCCGATATACCACATGTGGCATTCATAATTCTAACAGAATTCCTTAAAAATATATAGTGAACGGCACTGCAATTGTTCGTCAGATTGACCTGAACAAATCTAATCACTGTTCACTTGAACAAAATACTAGATGATTTCAGATATGTCTTTCTTTGTAAAGGACTACCTGACGTTCTCGCTAAAAATTATCTGAACGTGACATGTTAAAATATCTTTGGTCCAAACATAATTCCCAATACATACCTTCAGATCACTTATCAATCCACAGATTTGAAATCAATTTTCCGGAGAAAGAAAAATGCTCTGATTAATTAATTATTTTAACAAGGCATATTCCACTCTGTTAATCGATGGCTGACGAGCTTCAGAATACAATATATCTTAATTGCGAAGAGATCGAGAAGGGAAGAGAATGCCACGCACTTTCCTTTGAATATCATCGTACTGCCAGATCCCTTGCGACAGTTCTTCTTCTTCAGCCGTAATGATTGTTCCATTACCCACGGTTAGATGTCGCTAAAATTTTCAATAGGGACGTGAATGAATCTCTCTGCATATCAATAAGAAATGTAACAGATATTTCGTTACACTTCATCGCAGATTATTTGAATAATCTATTTCAACGACAAATCATTTATGGAGTCCGTTCAAAATCTCTTGAGATTTTGTTAAATACCTTCATAATACAACAAATTCAATGGGGATATTTTAAGAAATCTCTTCGCGTTCCAATATATCTCATTATAATACTCAAAAACTTTCAACTGATTTTATTTGATTGATTGAAACTGATCCAGAATAAAAAATTCACATATATCTTATCCAAATTGAGATTTCTCAATTTTTGCTTTCAACTGAAATATAAAAATTTCAATCCGTTGAAAGTTGAATGAACGCATGAAACTTTTTTCTCCTATTTTTCCTCTAGACTGTTTTTCTGGAAAAGACATCGTAAAATCTGAGTTCATACAAAAAAAAATTGTTTAAAATTGATTACTGACAGTATTTTGAAATTATTTAATGACTTTCATTTCAACACTAAAGAATGAAATGACTGATTCCACACTTTGAGACACCACTTGTGTTCATGTATATCTGGTCTCTTATGATCAATTCCCTAGAAAAAATATAATTCATGAAGGTTAAATGTATATTTTTCGATCGCCGAGCGGTTGAGAAATTCAATTTGATTCGAAAGAGTTATACCGCGTGAAAAATAACCAGAAAAATAACAAAATATTTTCCTCACGGATTTCTAGCTTAGAAGACTCCGGATCATTTTTAGACTGCAGACCTCTAGATTCTGGTATCACGTCACTGAGTCTATATTTCTATGTTCTCACTTACTGAAAGGCTTATTGAATCTTTGAGTACTGTTACTTCCAAATATGTTTCAGATTTCCTTTCTATCATTCTCTCCCATCATTTCAATAAAAC
>JAFIRS010005965.1:0-45499 GCA_018342105.1 Gonioctena quinquepunctata | reverse complement strand
ATCATATTTATTGCATATTGGATTACGGAATTACTAGAAAATACAATTTATCAAAAAATAAGTTAAATTGTTCCTAACATAGGTATTCGTTCCTAACTTTCTCAATGCAAATCGATAGTGCTAATTAATTAATAAATATTTTGCTATTTAATTACGCTTTTTATTTTCCCACACTTAGTGCCACCGAAATAAAACATTTTTTTATTTTTGCATGGACGTAGAAAAAATATTGTATGCAACTCACGCAAAAAGCGTTTATTGCACTCGACGTGTTGTCCAACTCGGCCTGACGGCCTCGGCACGTCGAGTGCAATAAACACTTACTTTTTGCACTTGTTGCATAAATAACTATTTGATATCTATAGTCACAAAATAAAGAACATCAAATGTAGTGCAAGATATTTTGAATTTCAGAGTGTAACATTAAATGGGAATATTTTTGAAAAACAAGTTTATATTCGAAAGGTTAAGAGATTAACTGTTTTTTGTAATGACAACATAACAATTCAATTAATATCTTACCTCTTCTGAAGAAGAAATTTCATCCATTGGTCATATTACAAAAGTACCTAGTGACAATATTTTCCTTGTTTTGGTAAGATTTTTCTGAAAGCAGGTTTCCTTCATCTTAGTGAAATTGAACCAAACTGATATTCCTTTCATTCTGATTTTCAATTGACCAAATGTTTTTATTCCTGCTGTTTGCTGATGTGGATAACAAAATCTCCGAACTCCTGAAATGAATACATGGGTTTTAAAAAATGTAATCAATACAAATAACTAGTGTGTAGCCAACTATAAGTAATTTATTTCCATAAGATGAATAATTTTTCTCAAAAATGAATAAATAACCTACTCGAAATGTTTATATATATGTTCCCTACTCGCTTTTCATTTTTCTCTTAATCAACTAACCTGAAACTCCTCTGAATTGTTTGGATTTACGGTAAATAGGGTTTTCGTAAACTTAGTTTGGGGATAGCTTCAGGTCTCAATAATCTGATTTAATTCTTTACCACAATATATATAATCCTGCCTAAATAAGTGCACACTGCACACACAATTTTCGTCACTCAATTGATCTTTGATTTCTTCCTCTCATCGTGCCTCGGAAGAGTGAGCCTGAAAAAATAAAATTGAAGTGTTTCAGAAATCAAATATCATTTAAATTGTATTGTTCTATCATTGTCTAAAGAGACAATGGTATTATATACTATATTTTACTTACATAAAATGTCATTTCAGTTTCACAAGATGGAACCAAGCACTTCATTTTGAATAAATGTATAATTCGAAATGAAAACGGAATTCTCGATTTTCTAACGCCACAATTGAATAAGCCAAACGCCAAAAGCAAACAAGAATCAAATTCTAGGCCGACAGTGTCTTTTTATGCCATTTATGTAGTAATCAAAGATAAATATAACCTAAAATCTTGGGAAAATACTGATTCGTTGTAACGGCGGCGACACCGAGGAGCGAAAAGCCGAAGCTTCGATTTGAAAGGTGGATGTAGTAATAAAGTAAAGAAAACTGAACTGTTTGTCGCTGGTCGCTGTCTGCCCAAATGATTGAAGACAATGGCTGAATTGCGGAATCTAGTTCTTCCACATCTGTGACGATTTCGGAGCGGACTGAACATTGTCCGAATAAATTCCTTAGGAGAGTTGCTCTTTGGTGTTGACATCTACTCAACAATCATTCGAATCAGATCGCCATCTAAGAAATCAAGCAGGCCATATTGTCGCACGTTTGATCCCACACATTTTCAGATATGAGTGCATACACCAGGGTTTCTAGACATCTTAATCGGAGCTAATGTTGATTCAACAATATTTATAACAGGGAAAATACAAAATATGCTGAAATAAAGTCGTCAACAAAGAGTACAGTACCTAGTTGAAAGTTTCATTCAGAATGTAGAAATTTCTTCAAATGAAATATCAAGTTATGTAGATTTGTGGTGTTTTTGAACTAACAAGCTACTCCACTATGAAATATCGAATTTTTGAATGTACGCGTGAAATGAGCACGTTTTGTGTTGTGTTATCTGAATCTCATGAAACTCAACATTTGGATGTTGCAAATTCGTATTCACAGCTCAAATGTTGAGGAGTTTCACTGATAAGCATATTTCATGGGAGAAAATCTTCAAGCCGAAGATAAATTTACAAAGACGGCTGCACATTAATAGGTGAAAAATATTCGGTAAATAAATTTATGTTCCATTTCTTCCACAGATGTTGACAAAAACACCTAGAAGACAGGAATAAAATTAGTGTGGATAAAAAATGACAACTGGAATGCAATTTTGTTTTGTTGAGTGGTGCGTTGTCACTGTATTGTCAATATTTTAATAGGACAGTTTGAAGTATTTTGATATGGCCGAACAATTCACATTCAACGAATATGCAGATATGCATGCATTGTATGGATGAGCATTCGGTAATGCTGCAGAAGCCCGTCGTCTGTATACCGAGCATTTTTCCAATCAAACGTTACCGGCAAGAAAAATGTTCGAGCGTGTCGATCGCAGCTTGAGGGAGACAGGTATGTCCAATGGATAATTTCGATATTATTGTAGGTTCAGTTTTGCCAAAACAAGGTGGCGAGGGCGCTCCTAGGGCTGCGCGTACCGTTGTATTGGAGGAAAATATTTTGGAAGCTGTCGCGGATGATCCTTCAATGAGCATCAGAAACCTATCAGAACAGTTCCATACATCCAATTCCACTATTCAAAGAATAATTAGGGAACAACTGCTCCACCCATATCACATCCAGAAGGTACATGCCATGATACCTGAAGATTTTCCAGCACGACTGGAATATGCCAATTGGTTCCTGGATAAGCAGAGAGAGGATATGACTTTCATTACTCGAGTTTTATTCACTGATGAAGCAGGTTTCAGTAGAGATGGAGTAATCAACTCTCATAATATCCACATTTGGGCCGAAGAAAGTCCCCATGGAATATTGCAAACCAAACACCAACGGAAATTCAACGTGAATGTTTGGGCTGGTACCTATCATAGAAATATAGGACCATTCGTTCTACATGACCGATTGAATGGAGAACGTTATTTGGAATTCATTCAGAACGATTTGAATGGACTTTTGGAACATATTCCATTGCAAACCCGAAGAGATATGTGGTTTATGCATGATGGCGCTCCTCCTCATTTTAGTTTGATTGTGCGGTACCATCTGAACCAGATTTTCCCCAATAGATGGATTGGTGGAGCTGGGCCATATTCATGGCCACCGCGGTCTCCGGATGTCAATTCATTGGATTTCTTTCTGTGGGGGAATCTGGAAAGCCTCGTTTACGCTACACCTATTCACACGAGAGATGCCTTGTTGAATAGAATTACATTACATTTTGAAGCCATACGAAACGACCCTGGCATGCTATTTCAAGTGCAGAGAGGGTGTTTGCGCCGAGTAAGAAAATGTATTGAGAGAGACGGGAGTCATATCGAGCAGTTTTTGTGGCGGATTTTGCATTTCTGTTTGCTCTTGAGGCTTGCGATTGATTATTTACACCATCAGTTTTGTAAGGTAAACGTGTTTGCATGATAAAAATTCGTTATGAACATTTTACTTATCATTTCTATTTTCATTATAAATTAATCTTTTCGAATAATGGTAGACATCTCAGGTTGGATGTCGTCGAACAAAAATGCATTTTTATCAAAAATCATTGGTCCGATCGATTTTCCACACACTACTTTTATTCAGGAAATTGTCCAGGTAACCTTTCTCTGTTAAAACATATTGACAAATCCCAGTCATTTCAAAGTTTTGGGGTGTGGACCATCGCGGGTAGCCCGTTCCTGACTTTGTAGCAAAACAACTGACTCCTGCATGAAAGCTCATCGAAGGAATTCATTTGTTTAGTCAATCACCAAAATTTAGATGATTTTGAACTTTCACTTTGAAAGTTATCAAAGAAAAACATTTTTCATTTTGTAACTTTGAGGGCCCGTAACGAAGGCTTTTAGGAACAAAAGTTATATGAAGTACTGGTGATATTTTGACTCCATCTATACATACCCAAGAGGAAAAGAGGAAGTCCAGGGAGCCCTGTATAGTCGTTGTTTATATCTTAATGAGGGTTTATTGAATTTAATACCTAGAATAGCATTTATTTTCAATATGTTCTTTCAATATAGCAGCTCCTCCTTCAATGAATCTTTTTGTGGAAATTCTTTCAATTAATTGATTAGTTAGGTTTGATTGAATGAGAAATTTTTTTCCTTTAGGGCTGTTTATTCTTTATTTTTATATTGTTATGTTCAACATGGGAAATACTATTCTGGTGATTATTCTTTTTACCAGAAAATTTATTGTGAATGTTTATTATTTTTACATTGATTTCCTCCTTCAATAAATCTTTTGGGGAAATTCTTTCAATTAATTATTGGTTTAATTGAATAAGGTGATTTTTGGTAATTATTTTTTTTCCGGAATTTTATTTTTTTTTTATTATTTTTTTATTTCTTTAAATTTATCAATTTTCTAGGATGAATATTATTCTTTATGAATTAATTTAAATAGTTCATCCAAAATATTGATTCGTGGCATCAAAGATATAAAATGTTATTTCAGATAATTATAACAATTTGTAAAAAAAAATTAGCTAATTATTATTTATATCTTGAATTAGGTTCTCTAGTTCTTTAATATTTTCAAAATGAGACTATTCTTTGATTTTAGAATTCAATTCAGTTCCTTTAAATTCAAGGAATTTTGATGTAGTAATTTTATAAGACTGAATATCTTTATTGTTTATGAGATTTTTTTTTATTTCCCCTATAGTTATTTTTTATAGGGGGGAATATATATATAGGGAAATTCATTTATCAATCAATTTATTAAATTAGTATTTATATTTGTTTTATCTATAATATTTTTAATTATTAGTCATAATTCAATTTAAATTTTAGTAGGGTGAGATGAATTGGGGTAAGTTCCTTATTGTTCAGTGATTTATTACCAGAATGTAAAATCTTAAAATGCTGGTATATTAACGACTTTATTTTAACGAATTGGTGATGTTGTTTTATCAATAGCAATTGCTTGGATATTAAATTTTGGTAGTTGAAATTTTATTTTTTATTTGGAAATAATGAAGGGTGATTCATTCATAGAATTAATCAATTATTTAGTTGTTTTAGCTGCAATAACGAAAATTCTTTTTTTTTCTGACTTCCTGCGGCTAAAGCAGCTCTTACCCCTGTTTCATCTTCAGTTCATTCTCATACTTTAGTTACAGCTGGTGTCTATTCATTAATACGTTTTACTTATTCTTTTTCTGAAAATTAAATATATCTATTATTATTCATTCCTAGTATAACAATATTTATATCAGAATTGGGGGCTAATTTTGAATATGATTAAAAAAAAATATTGCATTATCAACATTAAGTCAACTAGGGTTAATAATACGAATTTTAGCTTTAGGTAGGTATAAATTAGCCTTTTCAGTTCCATATTTCGTCTGTTTAATTTTTTGTTAAAAAGTTTTTATTTTTCAATTTTTTGTGGCTGAAATCTACTAATTACTAACTGCTTGTTTTTTTATTACTTCCAAAATACTTACTTACCCACCTTACTTCAACTATTACCAGTTAAATAATATGATTATCTACTTTTACTATTTGTTGTAATATAAATTATTTTTGTTGTTCTGGTTAGTTTATTCCATTACTTTGTATATCATTCCATCTTCTCATAGAATATAATGATTGTGATAATGATACTAGCGATCTGTCATTGTCAACTACATATGTGTGCCAATGTTCACAAGTGTAAAATCAATTATCCCCTATTTTTCTACCCGTAAGGGTGGACAATTCCATTCAAAACTCAAATATGATCAACTATGAGGTATACTCTATCTGATGAAAGAAGAATCATCCAAATCGAAGATCCCAGTACAAAGCTATGCCTGATAGAATCGGGTAACGGACCAGAATTCAGAGGGTGGATTTCATCTTTTAAATTCAAATGGGACTAACTTCGAAGTACACCCTAGCCACTGAAAAAAGAAATATCGGAATCGGACGCCTCAGTAAAAAGTTATGCGTGATCATACATAAAAAAAAACTCTTTTTGGGTTTCGTCGGTTAATAAATATACGCGTCGACTAGAGAACCTCCTCCTTTTTGGTTTCGTCGGTTGAAAATAGGTTGCGAGTGTAGTAGCTGCCAAACAGCTCCAGATACATCTGGATCGGTTGATTGTGCCCTATATGGAGAATAACAAGATTAAACTCAACCCTCTGAAGACAGGGGTTAATAACTTCTCGAGGAAACGAAGTAACGTGAAGATCTTCGGAAAGATAAGGGCAAATGATGTTATCGACGAGAAGAACTCTGTGAGATACCTGGGAGTCGAGCAGGACAAGCGTATGACTTTTCATGAGCATGTCACGCTCTTATTGCAGAGAGGATCAGCTGCAATAAAACGCACCTATCCCCTCATTGCACGCAATTCGAAGCTCTCGAATGGGAACAAAATTTTGATCTATAAACAGATAATTCGACCAGCTATCACATTCGCTTGTCCAGTGTTCTGCGGCCTCCCTAAATCGCTTCACGGGATTGGAGAGGCTGCAGAATAAAGTGCTCCGTATCGTCTCTTATAGTGATAGATACATTCGAATGGAAGACCTGCATGAGCTCGCAGACATTGAGAGACTGACAGTGTATATACAAAAAATATCGGATACATTTTACAGACACCATATAAAAAATTGCCCCGTAGGCACGAGCTCATATATGACAAATTAGAAATCTACCTGAACAACGGTTAAGCATTAACCTCAAACCACTCAAAATCGTTTGGAACACATTTCATACATGCATAAACTCATCAGGCATTAAACATAAAACTCAAATAATGAAGCGGCTATGGCCTAGTCAGTTGAAGCGCAGGCTATGAAATAAACAACAGGGGTTCAAATCCGGCCATCGCCAAAAATATTTTTTTTGATTTCTTGAATAATGAAATTTACTAGATAAAATTGGCGCAATCTTTGTGCAAACAATTCATTTTTCAGAAAATGCATACGCAATTTTTTAAAACTGTATTTTCCATCTTAAAGTTTTCCAGTAAAGGTATGATAAATTTTTCCCTACGAAAGCTACTTTCAAACTCATTTCTCGCGTGAAAAAGCACAGACGCTCGTGTTAGTAGAACTAGCCATCCCCTTACCAATTTTCTTCTGCCAACACCAGCATGGATGGTTTTGCACCCTCCCAAAGGATGCAAGACAATAATCTGAAACCCAAGAGGAAGAAACATTTTGTACATATTAGATATGAGTTGTATATATTAGGATTAATCAGAATGAAATTATGAAATTAAACAATGAATGTATTGATTGGATGCCCATGCTAGCACTGCCACCGCCCAAAATATTTGGTAATGAATGAATTTCGGGGGGGGGCTTTGGTTGTGAAGTAAATGATGCAATGTACATTTTACCAAATTTTATTACATATTCATTTTTTTCCACCTTATTCCAGATATATTTTACAGATTTCGAGGGGAGGTTAGCCTCCCCCCCCTGGGTACGTCCTCGATGAAAGCCAATACAATTCATGTGATGGGAGCTTAGTAAATGTTGTGCCTGCTCATTCATAACATATACAGATGTGCTCGACTTCCGTCTTTAAACGCTGCCCCTTTCCCCATGTACCTATCCGGGTCCCGGTAGGAGGTCACAGATTTTTTTACGGATGGATCCGGTTCCCGTCATGAGAGGGTTATTGAATGGCATTATGTATACCCTCGTTTATCTCAAAATACTTGCACTTGTATTGCAATGGTTTTTTGGATGTAATTTGACATGTATCCAAGGGAGTATAATCTGCCATATGCCCGCTATTCGGGTTGTTACTTGAAAGACCTCGAACATATTTTAACCAATCAAGTAATCGTCTTACCTATCTGGATATGTATGTGGATATGACTTCGTGAGTTTTCTTTCCTGTCAAATCTATTTCACTTGGGGATATGGACTATTTCCGAAATACAATTTTCATCTAGTTGATTTCCTTGTCAAATATCGTTTTTGTTGCCCTTTCCGTCCAATGACAACTTTGTTGATGAAAAGTTATTTCATTGGCTATAGAATACACGCATCAAAATTTTATTAAACTACTAACATTTTCAGCCAGGCGAATAGAATATCTTTGGATTGACTGCGTTCCCAATTGCAATTTTGCAAAGGGGAGCAGCTCTCAGTTTCACTACTGAGTTATTGGATCATCAATTCATCCGGGGATGGGTACAAGAACAACTTAATGCTGTAAATAGAAAATATACAGTCAGATTCCATAGATAAATGAATTTATGCTTAACTGAAATATTGTGAAATAATAATCTGTTACGCCTCTGGTTTCCATCAATGAAAATATTCGGGAAAGATATTCACTGAAATCGTCAAGATAATAAAAAATCAAAGAAATTGTGTGAAGACGCACGTATTCGCCATTTGCGAAATATATTTCTATAAAAAAATACAACCAATTTCGGAATCATTCATACATGCCTGTGTGAATTGTTATGCAACGAAACACGAAACCACTTCTCGAATTTTTACAGAGAAAGGTACCAATTAATATTAAATTCATTTTTAATTATATAGAACTTTTGAAAATGTTAGGAAATCAATCGGTTGAATCAGGAAGGACAGGTTCAATAATTTCTATTCATAAACAAACCTTTGATTCTAGTGCCGACTTGGACAGAATTGTCAGGTTAAATGTTGATTAGATATCTGTATACAAAATCAATTGTAATGATTTGAGATCCGTATCGATTTACATCGTTCAAATTCCTGAGCTATTGGCCGCTATGGTTTCCTCGATTTTTGAACTAAAAATATATACAAAGAGATATGACTATTATATCGCTACATACTCCACAGAACATAGTGGAGTGCGACTAAAAGTTTCATTCGAACATCTCAAAATAAGCAAATATTTTCATTCAGAATTGCGAAACTCTCAATTTAAGGACTCGCAAATATATAAATACACCTTATTTTCTATTTTTTCCTTTCGAGTATTCTTAATGAATTGTTCTCCACTCTTTTACTGGATTAATCATGCCTTTCGTAACCATATGTTTTGATTGAAATAATTCAAGCCCTTGCAACTGAACCCATTTTCTACAAAGAGTAATATTTTAAAACAAACATATTTCAGGAAAGTCGTTGTTACTTTTTGTAAACGGTACAGTTTCGGCAACTCTGAAATAATTTGTTTTTCTAACATCTGTTTTGAAATTGGAACAATAGTTTTGCATCTCCATCCAAGATTAATTGAGAAGTTGCTAACAATTTTGCAATCAATACTCACATATTTTATGATCACGGAAACGATGTGAAACTGAAAATAATAACATTGTTGCCACATACATCGGTATACAACAATATGATTTTATTGCATAACTAAAGCAGTTAGGTCTACTAATTAATAATAATAATCCATTTTCACAATTATATAACCTCAATCAAATTCAAAACTGGTTTTGTTGTGGATACTCCAATTGGAAATGTATCCGCTACAGAAATTCCTAGAATGGTGCATCGCATCCCACGAGAATCGCAATGTTTACTGAAAATGCCGTAACTTGTGCTCAACTTTTAGATTTTTGTTGTTCTTCTCGATTCGGAGGAGTATGTTTTATTTCCCGCTCGGTGTGTGACTAGACTGCCATTTTCGATTTCAGTAAGTAGTGTCTTTTCTGTTTAACTTTCAACTTTGCACAAAAGTGTATTCTACCCGTCCGCCTTATCCAATTGTAACTTTCGGGACAGTTTCATGTTCGATATAAGAGTTTATTGTTTCTCTTCAAAAACACGACTTTCACTTCGAGTTCATTTTTATTTACAAGTTGACGAACTGCTGCTTACTTCTGAAATGGGTGATGGCAGGACTGTTAGCCAGCCTATAACATTTTCGTAAGGTGATAGGTATATGAATTTGAGACACCGGTATAATTAAAAATATCTCCTGAAGAGCATACTGAAAGAAATGTAATCCAGTTTTTGAAATCCAACAAAGATATTATTTGAAGAATCGATTTTTTTTTCAATGACACTGTTTTCCCTTTGAGGATTTCACAGAGAAACTTTCGACGTAATAGAATCACCTAATCTATATATATATATATATATATATATATATATATATATATATATATATATATATATATATATATATATATTATAATCGCATGTCCTGACGGACTGATTCACTTAACGGTCAACGCCCAGACCAAACCCCTGACCTAAAGTTTGACAGCGTATTCCTCTGATGATATAGTAACCACTAAGAGATAATATCCATTCCTAAAGGGGTGAAAAAGGGGTGAGAAGGAGGGGTAAAACTGAAAGTACCAACAGTTTTTAAGTTAGGGTAAAGAAAATTGCTATAAAAAAATTTCGGGTCTTTAAAATTCAACTCCAAACTCTATTCCTAAAGAGGTGAAAAGGGGGGTGATAAAAGGGGTGAAAGTGTTCCGTTAGTTTTTGAATTAGGGTCATGAAAATTGGTATTTTAGGTCTTTCTTACAAATACCTACAGGAATACGTGTTTCAGTGTTATTAGAAATTCAACCCATGAAGGAGTGGAATTTTGTATGAAGTTTTCGTTAGTTTTCAAGTAAGGGTCATAATATTGGTATTTGAGGTCTTCGCTCGAATAGAGGTACACATAATTCAGTGTTTTTTAGAAATTTAACCACTGACAGGGTGAAGGGGGGAAGTGAAATTTTTTATAGGATTCTGTTAGTTTTCAAGTTAGAGTCATGAACATTGGTTTTTGGCTTTTCGTTAAAAATAAATAAATCCTGTTTAACCATATTTGAATTGAATAGTCGTCACAATGCATTACTTCCGCTGTCAAATCAATTATGCCACACAAACGGGATAACGGGAGAGCGGGATAACGGGAAACGGGAGAACGGAATAGCGGGATATCAGAAAAAAGGATAACGGGATAATGGAAAAACAGTATAACGATAAACTGGATAACGGAGTTACGGGATAACGGAAAGCGTACAGGTCTAAGCTAGATGGAACCATACAAAAGAAAACATGGCGATGTCAAAGTTGCTGGTACCAGTTATACATATATACAATTATACATGTCCTGACTGACTGACTGACTGACACACTATCAACGCCCAGACAAAACCACTGGACTAAAGAGCTGAAATTATGATAGCGTATTCCTATGATGATATAGATAACCATTCCTAAAGGGGTGAAAAGGAGGGGGAAAACTGAAAAACATGGAAACAAATAGAATGCCAATTAATCTTTAAAACTGAAAGATATAAGGAAGCTGAACTGTCCTTTGGCAAATACTTATGGTATAGTCCATCGATATGAGAGATCAACCAAAACTTTGAAAACTCTCTTCGTCTCCATCACTGCCGAAATTGGGACATAAATGATCAATGGATACACAGATGAGTCACCAAATACGATGATACATGTTGAAATCAACCGCTAGTTTTGAAGCTCAAGTGTCATTAGCTAAGACTGATGAAAACACAAACGTATTCAATGAAAGTGAAAATTTGTTAAATATACAACGAAGCAAACAAATGAGACTCATGTGAATGAATGATTTTCACTAAACTGGGTTTACAAAACCACGACACATGTTTCGCTCGACAATAGCTTCTTTAGGTACGATTTCAACAATAACGATCTATCATATCGAATAATCAAGGCAGGTAGTAGTAGGTATATAAATATAATTAGGAATATTAAGTATAATGCAATTGGTAATCAATTTGAAGGGGATTATATCCACTACCTGTCAAATCTTCGGTGCAACAAATTCAACAAAGGAGAATTATTTGAGTTGATCTGGTCATCAGTGAAATAATGCGACTTTTTGCTTCTTCAGATACTATTTCAACAATAACGATCTATCATATCGAATAATCAAGGCAGGTAGTAGTAGGTATATAAATATAATTAAGAATATTAAGGATAATGTAATTGGTAATTGGGATTATATCCACTACCTGTCAAATCTTCTGTGCAACAAATTCAACAAAGGAGAATTATTTGAGTTGATCTGGTCATCAGTGAAATAATGCGACTTTTTGCATTTATTGATTTGAAAACATTCTAGAAGGTCCAGTTTGAAACCATTCTTTTTTATATGTAATATTTCTTAAACTTCAACAAAACAATGTTTTCCAGTCAAGAGGTGAGTAACAAAAGTTGAATTTGTTTTTCTATTGACAAAACAGTTCTTATGTTCTGATAATAGTTTTTCAAATGTTCTGCCTGTTTGGCCTATATAAAAACTCGCACAAGAGTCATAAAATGATTTATACACTCCAGATTGATCAGATTTCCCAGTTTTATCCTCATTATTCTCAATACATTTATTTAAATCATTATATGTTTTGTATGAAATATTGATTGTTCTTACGTTAATGGAATTTTTTTCGGTAGGATGGCCTGAATATGTAATACCTTTGAAATTATGATCTTTGTTTTGACTAGGAAACACTTTTCGTGAAGCTTTTTTATAAATTCATCTTGAAAGAATATTATCCATGAGGTTTGAACTATAACCATTATTGATTGCAATTTATTTAATTGTATTCAATTCTTAGTATTAATTTTTCTGGAAGAAGGATATTGTGTATATATCATAATATTATATTCGGCTAATTTATGTTGGTATGGATGTGTACACACATTCTGTATTTTTGAATAAAATACATTCATGATTTTTAGCAATATAATAATACTTATTGGTTTTCTACCACTAATCAGAAAACTACACATTGTATACATGTATTTGATCAGGAGTGATAGACGTCATTTCATTTCCGCACTATTTTTATATGACCTGTATGGAAATGAATTCATTTCAGTACTGCAGCATCCCCTCTCGAGTATTTTTGAGTGCATCGTGGAAGAACAAAATATCATTGGATTTTGTTGATTCGCAATACACGTGTGAGCTATATCAGGATTTATTTCATTGTTGTATTATAGAAAATATAGTGTGCAACGAGCATGGAATCAACCAAATTACACTGGATACAATTTTTATAGAACCTTTCGGTATCATTTATCATTACATCTGTCCTGTCTTTAGAAATTGATTGGTTGCTGTCATATGCATATCAACACCTTTCAACATTTTAATTCTGAAGATTAAAAAAAATTAATGAAAAACATATTTTTCTTTGTCATAGTAGTTCATATACTCAAATTTTCACATAAATCATGTTGACTCCTAACTAATAAAAAAAGTTGATTGTTGATGTCCACTTCAATGAGTTTGGAGACTATTGACAAAATGACGCCTACTATGTTATAATTCGGAAAGTCATCATAATCTTTTTTTTGTATACAAAATAAGCTATAGATTAATTGGTAATTTGTTGTGACACGATTTCTAAGAAATACCTTCTGTCGGTGACGAAGAAATGCTAATGTTTCGAGTATTTGACAAAGGCCTCGTTAATACACAATTTCTAATTTTTGCAAAATTTCGTTATACACTGCCGTATAGATGGCATTCAAATCATAATGAAAATCTTTTGACTTACCAGCGATTTTTGAGAAGTATTATTACCTTCCAAAAATTAAAGAGCATGTAGAAAATGAAAAGAAAGCGTCAACTGTTATCATTTCCAAAACACGGACTCGGCCGTGAATATTCTGATTCGTTGGCTAACCAATTTTTAACCGACGAAACCAAAAAGGAGGAGGTTCTCTAGTCGACGTGTATATATTTTTTTTTATGTATGATCACGCATTACTTTTTACTGGGACGTCCGATTCCAATAATTCTTTTCTCAGTAAATAGAATGTACTTCGAAGTTGGTCCCATTTGAATTTAAAAGATGAAATCCACCTCTGAGGGTAGCAAAATGAAGGATATTGATCACTCACCCTCTGAATTCTGGTCCGTTAACCGATTCTATCAGGCATAACTTTGTACTGAGTTCTTCGCTCCGGATGATTCTTTTTTCATTAGATAGGGTATACCTCATTGTTGATTAAATCTGGATTTCGAATGGAATTATCCACCCTTACGGGTAGAAAAATGGGAAATAATTGATTTTTCACTTGTGAACATTGGCACACATATGTAGTTGACAATGACAGATCGCTTATGTCATTATATTTGTTCTCCTACATCCGTCACAATCATTATATTCTATGACTATGACTAATTTATATTACTAACAACGCCACTGTATCGCTCGATGCTATCGGCTTGCTGAGACTGAGACTGGTCTGCCCTCTTGAGTGCTGCCTATTTATCTCCGTTACAGAATTCTCGACATTTCCAATTCTGGCGGTTGAAAACCAGCATGTTCCAGTTGTTTCCAATATTGACCGTTGTTATCCGCGGCGGCGCGACTGGATTGTTCGCGAATATCTCCGGGGATGACATCATCGTTGTTGATGGCAACGAATGAGGCGACAGGTCCGGCCTAGGTTCGTTACAATATCATGATGATCATTGATAAAACATATGAATTGTCCCGGTTTTTCAGTGATAATAACTTAATTACCATAATTCAACTTTAATACTCCTGTTATCTACATCTGCATTTTTACAAACATTTTTCAATTCTTCCAATGTAAACTGAGAGTCATCACTATTTTTGATATATGTAAGTATTTCTTCCATGGCGAGATTCAATGCTTCATCGCAATGACGACCGGCTTTACTCCCAGGTCGGTTTTGAAAAGGAAACATAACAATCATTATGATACCCAACCTCAGCAGAAACTAAATCATGTTCAAACCCGACGCGAGAACAATTTTTGCTGTGTTATCACAACGAGACTGAGCTACTTTCAGAACAGATTCTTTGAAAGTAGTAAATTCTACGCCAAAATTTCTGTGCTCGTTACTTTTCATATTCTTCATTTGATTCATCGCCGCAGAAGAAGTTTAAATTTTTAAGACAAAAAGCTGATTCACTTACGCGTGCTCTAGTACGAGGAAATAATATTAGCAATAACCACGTGTTTTACGAGGGTACGTTCAAGATTAACGGTATTCCGTTGGGACCATAGAAAAACGAGCGGGTAGACGGGCACTGCCAGGTAGACAATTGAACAGCAGAACAGATATTGCTCAAGGCCACATAAAATGAGAGACTGGGTTTCTTTTCAGTTTATTTTCTCAGAATTATCATTCAGTATTGATGTATTAGTCACGCAGACCATTAGTATTACTCATATCATGCGTCCAATGATGTACATAGGCAGCGTAGTCATGCATATTATGGAGAATACAACTCTGATGAATTTTGGAATCGGTTTTTCTCAGAAATGGTGAATTTTATGCAAACAATTTTTTGTAGATAATTGCATGATATACAATCCTGAGCTATTTTCATCATCAAACTAACCATCTCGCAAAAAAAAACAAAAAACCCATTTTTGCGGACATTTTTTGCACACATGGGATCGATGGGGACTTTTCACAATTTCGTTATGATGGTATCCGTACCGTTCAGGTGAATTTTCAGCTACTTGGGAATTTATGCAAAGGTACTCCTATTTTTCGGGCTAACTTAACCAGAATATAACAGAAACTGCAATTTGAATAGAAGTAGGCCGACTGAAATGATACTTACTTATGGAGAGTGTGACGAGCAGAAAATTTCAATTATTTCAGAAATTGCGGGTTGTACAAGAAAGGAGTAATCCCTATTGGGGATCGGTAAATTATCCACATGAGTAAATGGAAAAAAGGAAATTGAGCATGAATTAGTTGTGGGAGTTAATATTTTGGGATTGTTGTTTTTCCAAAAGTATCAAGTGAAGCTTAGTTGGAGCTCAAATCAGATGTCGCATGAAAAATGCAATAACATGGAAAAAGATTTAGAATTGACCACTACGATGAAAATTTGGATGGAGATAGATTCCGAAACAAGGCACGTTCAACAGACATGCGCAGATTTCATGGTTTGGGAAAATCATACAAAACTTTGCAAGTCATTTATGGGTTTGAATTCATCATACTGTATAATGATTGCTTCTGTCTTTATGATATTCAATTTGTCAGTCCTTGTCGAATAGATGGATCTCCTTTTTTAACTTATATTTATACCAACTATGTTATTGAATTTTTGTGTTTGGTGAGGAAAAATAATCAAGAGATAAATATCAACAACCCAAATTGAGAATATTTCAGAAAGTTCAATACAGTTAATTCAATTGAAATTTAACCAAATTGGAATATAATGGTAATTCTATGTACTGATAATAATATACATGTGGATCAATTTTAGAGTTGTGGTTAAATTTCCAAAACAACTAAGTATCAGGTGAATATTGTTCATTGCAAAAGGAGATGCGCCCCGATTCGATAAACTATGATTAAAGGCTGAGGAATATCATTTCAACAATCATCCACAAAGTTGACAATATCATACAGAGTGCTGCTGAATATTGAACTCAAACAAATAGTTTCGAATGGATTACCAAAGGGAGGTAACGAATAAAACGGTTGCCGATATTTGAAAAGCGTTGAAGAAAGAAATTCAATCAACATTTAATCAAAATAGATTTTCCTCTTAGATTATACGAAGGTATGTGGTATGATTTTACGAAATAGGAACACTCAAAGTCATCTCCACAATTTAATATTGTAATTGATTAGTTATGTGATGGTGGATAGGTGAAAAACTATCGATTAGTACATGTTTCAAACCTCTATAGGTTAATCATCAGATGAATGTAAAATTATGGAGAAGAAAAAATGATGGGTAAAAACATTAATTATAAGTCAGGAGTTCATTATTCAAAACAAATGACAAAGTGAAGGTTACTTGATATTAGTTTATGATATTGTGTTTGAATATTGTAAACGTAACATCTTGTTGATATAATCGCTTCAGTAGCAGAGGATTACGCTGAATTCTACGTATGTGAAGAAATACATTACTTTAAACACAATGCAAATAAATGAGAAGATACAAGATATATGCCCTAAAGCAATGAGAAAAAAAATATTGAATTTATATCATGGCTAGCTGGTACCAGCGACTTCGTCCAGGTGAAATTTGTATTTTTCCTATGTTTTTCTTCGTTGTTTCATTTAGCTTACGTCTGTGCTTTGCCCGTTCGCATTATCCCGTTATCTCATTTTCCGTTATCGTATCTTGTTCCCGTTTGCTTCCACGTTATCCGTTATCACTTTATCCCGTTAACTTGTTTCCCGTTTTTCCTTTTAATGTTGTTTTATTGTTATATCTCCGGTTACCATCATCGTAGCGAAATGAAATACATACCTGTTGATAAGTCTAATCATAAGGTTTCAAACACAAGTTCAATCAAAATCGGTTCGGTAGTTTTTTATCAAAATTAATTATAGCCTATGTTACCCAGGAATAGTTTACCTCTTTTTCTGCCATGAGGACAAGAAAAAACGCTTTAGCCATTCAACAAGAAGTATTATTTATTAAAAGCCTATATGATGGAAAATTATATTGAGAACTTCGTTAATATTTGCCATTTGAGTAATAAACACGAATTCCCGAATCAAAAACCAATAGAATTGAGAATAATATATGCTCTGGTGTCGGTATATGAATCAGTAGCCATCGACATAGTAGGACCCCTCAACGTTACGCGGAACAGAAACAAATTAATATTACCTATTATTGACCATTTGACAAGGTATGCAGAAGCCATACCTTATATGACCATTAAACTTAGCTAGAGCTTCCGAAGAACATATTAAGATATGGAGCCCCGAGATATTTTCTGTTTATTATATGGACGGAATATATTATTACCTACCCCACCAATCAACATTACAAGCGCCGATAATTTGTTACGATATATACAGAAATTACGTATCGGAAATGATGCGACGGTTCAGACAGCACAAGAAAAAGCTAGTTAAGTACTAGCGAGCCCAGCAAAAGGGAGACTCAATAGTATGGCTAAATTACGTGAATTTCAGGATCTCGGATAATTGAAAGCACCACACGTTGCAAAACCTGGAAGAAAATTAGCAAGAAAATTATTACCGAGATGTACAGTGCCTTGACGAATACTGAGGAAAATCCCAGTGAAATTTGAAATTTGATTGATAGGGAAAAGAAAAACATAGATCGTTCATGCCAATCAATGGGTTGAAATGATGTGAAGTAAACATCGCACCAGATGTGGAGGAGAAGGTGACAAAAAAGTTAACAAAGCAGGAGGAAGGAAGAAGGGGCAACCGATGTACGAAACGTTCGATACTACATATGCCCTATCACCCGGAGAAAATGAGAAAGATTGCAGATAGGAATACTGTAATTCAACTACAAACATGTTGCAATTTTTGGGTAAATCAGTTGGAAAATATTCCTGTGGAAAATGAGGAAATTGAATCTCCACACTTGACTAGAACAGATTCCAGAATAAACTTTGTTATAAGTTACTGTGGGTATGGAAAAATCTCTAGAAAAATTTGGTAGGATGATTAAAGAAAAGGAATATTAGGAAAATCATTGCATCATTGATAAATCACACCGCCAAAATACTAGCAGAATGAAACATTGATTACAGGTAAGAATGGAATTGAAAGTTGCCAGGTATAATTCAGTATCGATACGTTCTACATTCGATCTGGAAAGTTAAAATGAAATGAACAATAAACGTGAACGTGTAATGAATCAACCGAGAATGAAGAAAATTTAATAAAGAATTAATGAAACCGAAAAAAAATGAAAAAACTCAGGTAATTTAAGAAGAAAAACGAATGCGTACTTTCTGTGGAAAGACTTGAGAAGGTGTTGGATGAAAAAAGAGTAGTTCAATGTTGGATGAAAAAAGAGTAGTTCAATGTCCATCTTGGCTTTATCTGGGAAAGTTAAAATTTCCTTTTGGACCTGGAAATCCAAAACCCAGAGCTTAGACACAGTTGCTGAATGGGATCCAAAACCTGCTGCAATTCCAAGGGCTTACTGGAGTTTAATACTTTCTGTACTTGCCAGAGCACGGTCATGATGCAACCGATATCCCCGCAGAGGATCAGTGGAAACGTCAGCATCCAATGGAACATAGAGAAAAAAAAAAGATGAAGCCTTCGTCAGCTTCAACATGATAGATGAAAATTAACTCAATGAGACAAATATTTGTGTTTTCGATATTTCTGCATGTTAGTTATAAGTGTTCTCATTCCAGGTATTATACATGCAAATAATTACAGAAGTGATGCTCCTTGTGGAGAAAATGGGAGCAATTGAAAGTAGTCAACGAGAATCCATGAATACATGGAAGAATCAAGAAAGAAAACCAAGTCAATGAACGAATCAAGAAGTGGCACGAAAAAATTATAAATTGGGAAAAGTGAGCTGATGAGATGAGAACATTGGATGGAAGAGATAATGAGAAATGAAAGAAAGCTAAGGGATACAAGGAATAGAAAAATATACTAGAGATGGCCTGAAGCCTAATGAAAATACAACCGAAATGAACAAAGAACACAGAGAAAAAGCTTGATAATGAATAGGAGGCAGTGAAATGGGACAAGAAGACTGAACTCAAGGAGATGACAATTTGGTATATTAATATATATATATATATATATATATATATATATATATATATATATATATATATATATATATATATATATATATATATATATATATATATATATATATATATATATATATATATATATATATATATATATATATATATATATATATATATATATATATATATATATATATATATTATATATATATATAATTTATAATTGTCCCGAGTTGGTCGCCAATTGTAAATTATAAATAAATAATAATATATAGATTGACGCCCAACGGGGGCCAAATGAGGGAAATAACAGCGATAACAGCAACGGGGGATAACCGTAAAGTGGGCGAAATAACAAAGAAGGCGAAATTGTGATAATGCAATAAGCATTATAACAATTGTCGCCCAACGCGGAGCTGAAGTGCCAAAATGATAAATTGAAGCAAGTGTAAATTTTATAGAAATTGAAAAGAAAAATATTTGTTTATAATCAAATATGATTATACAGGGAAAATATAAAGTTGACATTTCAGAATTCTTGTTTTGACATATTTTTATAAGTGTTGAGAAAATCGATTTGAGAGATGGTAAAAAGGTTGGTTTGGAAGAAGGTGCAGAAGGTAGGAAAGAAAAAATTTTAATGAAAAAATGAAACCAGATACGAAATTTAGAGAGAAAAACATAACGAAAATCAAGATAATAACAAGCAGAACTATCTAAAACTGCTATATAACTGATTCACATACAAACGGAAAAATAAACAAACTAGAAGAAGCCACTTACCTTATGAAAATAACGGAGTCCAGTCCATGCCACTCCTAGGAACAAAAAAAGTTTTTTTTTTGCAGTGTAGCTATATTTTCCAGTGAGCACGAATACTTCCAAGAGGCAGGAGAACACCACATAGGAAGAATAACAAAGTATTTCTTAAGCAGAACTTACTAAAGTGCAACGTATCAAGTCCAGAAACTCATATTGGTTATTTGATCACTTGTGACCTTTCTTTTGAACATTTAATGATCTTTGGATGCTCACAGACTTTTTCATAACACTCAACTGTTCATTCAACTAGTATTGATCACACATAAACAAATTTTTCCCCATTTCATACTGCTGTTTCAGTTGGCTAAGTTAGATTTCGCAGAGTAGGTCAGTTTTAAGGATTGATTTCAATAAAAACAATTATTTGACGATTTTTCTGCCATCTCTGTTCGATCTATTGAGCACCTTGCCATATTTCCCCCACAAAACAGCATATTTGACGTCAAGCATTGCGCCAAGTTGGCACCACTGAACATGCCACTGATAATTGAAATGACTCATTTTTCATAGGCGTACCGACTGAGCTGGGATAAGGTAAAAAAGTGTTGAAAAAGGGCAAGACAACATAGCTGGAGTTTCATTACTTTTATGATAGGTATTTATTTTTCAAACTAGTAAAATAATTATTAAAAACAACTTTTTGAAAACAAGCTTTCATTCAAATACCCTAAAAAGTACAAAATAATTGCTTTGGATGTGTAACGTAGGTTATTTCGTGAGTTCTAGATTCCAAAGCTTGTCGCACAAAGTTTTCATTTCGAATACAGATGCGACAAGGTTTTGAATCTATTACTCACGGAATAATCTACGTCACACATCCGAAGCGATTATTTGGTACTTTTTAGGGTATTAGAATAAAGGCTTGTTTTTAAAAAGGTTTTTTTATTAATTATTTGATTTTGTGCTTTTTAGTGAGTACCCCTAACACTCACATACCAATTTTGAATAGAATCGAACCATAATCACAGAAATCGTCGGAAATCTTGAAGTCGCCATTTTGATTTCATGAATTTTTTCAGAAAATTCATAATCTTCGATCCTGAAAACCTCCACATAACAATTTTGAATCGAATCGGACCATAAACACAAACCTCGTCCGCCATCTTGGAGCCGCCATTTTGTTTTTTTCTCTAACAAAGGCATAATGCATTTTCACGGAAACTATGAACACCTGTCAAATTTCACGTTAATCGAACAACTAGAAGTGGGTCAAATTCAACTTGCAAGATTTGATGACAAACATCGAGACAGGTGAAACTAAATAAAAGCTTGTAAAAAGGAAATCACTGAAACAAATCTACCATGATATAAATATAAATAAAAAGCCTATCACAACTATATATATATATATATATGTATATATATATATGTATATATATATATATATTATATATATATATATATATTATATATATATATATATCTATATATATATATATATATATATATATATATATATATATATATATATATATTTATATATATATGACTGGCGGACGAAATTTATATTGTTCAAAGGCAAATGGTAATATTCATCCAATTGTCAGTAGTAAACATTCAGATTTTTTCACACCCGTTCTATTGACATATTTTGAACTTTGCAGCAGGTGAACGCGAAGTTTTAGATGAGTGCAATCATCAAGTTTCGCTTCATTTTATTGTAAATATTTGTTTTTCACTACTCTCAGTCGTGAGCTTCCAATGTTTTTCACCTTCTTCTTTTTTAACCGACGAAACCAAAAAGGGGGAGGTTCTCTAGTCGACCCGTATATTTTTTTTTCCAAAATTTTTTTTATGTATGATCACGCATAACTTTTTACTGAGGCGTTATTCTTTTTTCAGTGGATAGGGTGTACTTCGAAGGTGGTCCACTTCGAATTTGAAAGATGAAATCCACCTCTAAGGGTAGCAACATGGGGGGTATTGATCACTCACCCTCTGAATTCTGGTCCGTTAACCGATTCTATCAGGCATAACTTTGTACTGGGTTCTTCGATTTGGATGATTCCTTTTAATAGATAGGGTATACCTTATATTTAGATTGAGAATGGAATTATATACCCTTACGGGTAGAAAAATAGGGGATAATTGATTTTTCACTTATGAACATTGGCACACACATACGTAGTTGACAATGACAGATCGCTACTGACATTATTTCTGTTCCACATCCGTCAAAACCATTATATTCTATGAGAGGATGGAATGATTTACGAAGTAATGGAATAAACTGACCAGAACAACAAAAATAATGTATATTACAACAAATAGTAAAAGTAGATAATCATATTATTTAACTGGTAATAGTTGAAGTAAGGTGGGTAAGTAAGTATTTTGGAAGTAATCAGAAAACAAGTAGGTAGTAATTAGTATATTTTAGCCATAAAAAATTAAAAATAAAATTTTTAACAAAAAATTAAACCGACGAAATACGGAACTGAAAAGTAAAAAATAAAATAAACCTACTTAGTCTCCGTAACTAAGCTCCTGAACTAATGTAAGTAACTAATTTTGAGTCGGCGCCAAACAAACAATCAACGAACATCATTAAATTACTTCAAAAACATTATCAGAATGTCACCGCGCAACTCGATGCCATCATTTTACGCCTTACCTAATTCGTTTGCTTGTTTGTTTGGCGCCGACTCAAAATTAGTTACTTACATTAGTTTAGGAGCTTAGTTACTGAGACTAAGAAGGTTTATTTCGTTTTTTACTTTTCGGTTCCGTATTTCGTCGGTTTAATTTTTTGTTAAAAAGTTTTTTTACAGTTCAGCATCTCTCCTACCATCACTTCGCCACAGAATAAATGTATGGCGGGTATGTCTGTAGCATTTTCGACATCGATAACATTAGTTTCCGAATCCAATGTGCGTAAACTTATGATACGGTTTTGAAGTGACTCGGGTTCTTGGTCTAAAACATTTTATTCTCAAGGCAATGTGGGTTGTGAAAAATGATAATAATACATTTATATGATAGATTACTCCAACGAATCTGGAGATCAGCTGATGGAATGTCGTTAATGTCCCAATTAGTATTGCCCAGAAAAAGTATAGTTGAAGTCTTGAAGAAGATTGATAAGGAAAAATCAGGAGGGCATCTGGAAATCATTGAGACTTTGGATGAAGTCAAGCAGAGGTTTGGATGGGTTTGATATTGAAACGATGTATAAAACTGGTGCAGAAGATATAGAGAGAGTTAGTTGTGAAGACCCCAACATAAGGTGAGGAGTTGAATTGAAAAATGCAATATCGGTGCTCCATTCCAAGCTGACTCCGGCTAGCATTATCTCTGAAAGGAAACTTCGATCGCCGTTTGTCAAAGTGTTCGGATCACCAAACACTTATGAGATATGAGTGCTGGTCTATTCGGATGAACTGAGGACTGGCTAAACGTTCACGAAACAGCTCGGAAGAGATTGATATTGGCAAGTGACAGACTGAAGCTTGTTATGTTTTGGGAGGTAATTCAGGAAGATTCGAAAAAGGTGAACTGAGACGGAAGTTGCTTACCACATAAAAATGGAGCCCTATTATGGTGAAACGGTATTTTATGCTGACGATCAAAATTATAGTGGGGAAGGAATGCCCTATACCACTGTATTTTTGGTCATCACACGAACTCGACTTGCAGACGTTACAACAAGAAATATCCGACAAGTGCTGCCTCGAATAATCTAGAGGGGAAATATTTCGAATAATACGAGGAACAGCTGCCACGCACCTTTGAGTGGCCTCCATAACATGTCTATATAATTACTGGATTCGCTAGTGGAGTTATTTGGAATCAGAACAAGGCAAGTTAGCAAGTCAGCCGATAAAATCCAATGAAGTGCATAGTGTAGTTCAGTTGTGATTGTAAATTGAGATATCGTCAAAGTTTGTTGTTATGTTGAGCTGTGAATAAACGGAGGATAATGAGTTCAGTATTTTAATAACCACACACCCCAGATCTAGAACGATACATTCCATGTTACTTGTTTCCTTTTAAGTTGACTTCAGATGTGGTTTTGAGCACACATACACCTATTATCGTGGATACAATGACATTGAGTGATAAAAATATGATTATGCAATACACAGGGTGTTTCTTAATAACATGCTGATATTCAAGGAGGTTATTCTTGGGTCCATTTTGAGAGAAAACTTCCCATGAACATATGTCCTGAAGATCTTGACTATTGAACTACAGGGTGCTGAATTTTTTGGAGATTTTTTTTTATGATAACTTGGGTATGACTCCAAATGTTTTTGTGGAACCTGGTACGCATCTTCTATGCATCAAAAAGTATTTTCTATTGTGCAACAAATTTTTTTATTCTTGCCAGTGGCGTTCGTGTGGGATTTACACTGATTCATTTTAAAGAAAAAAGTAAGATGCCACTGATTTTTTTTTGTAAAAATTATTTTTAAAATCCCCATTCTTTTGTGAGCAAATCTCGTTTCGCGATTTTTTTCCGTTTGAGGGACGGTTCTCGCATAAAAGAATAAAATTCATTCATTTGCATTTTGCTAGACCACTAACGAGAAAAAACAAGTGTGTAACTTCAAACAAAAATTAATTCATGAGAAAAAATTTCAAACGGTAGAATTATAAAATTATAGATATCTGAATACATTTTGGGATACTAACACAAAATTACCCTGAACGCACAAAGAAATAAATTAAATCAGATGTTCAACATGTGACCCTCCTGGAAATGAGCATGTCTTTTTTTCTCATCGACTCACGTACTCTTCGGAAGATGCCGGGACTGTTCCTAATAGTTTTGCAAGAAACTATGATGCGATTTCTCAACTGCTCTTCAGAATGAATTGGTTGGAGTATGAATGTTTAAAGATGACCCCACAAGTAATAATCAAAACTATTGAGGTCCGGGGATCGGGGTGGCCTTGCCTGTGGTCCTTCGCGACCCATCCATCAATTATTGTAATCTTGGTTTGAATATTCGCGCGCCATAGAACTGAAGTGCACTGGAGCCTTGGCGTGGATAAAGAACAGTCGATTCCTTAGGATACAATTGAATAATTACCGCAAATTCCAGTCCACACGTTAACGGAAAACTGCTCCTGAGGACGAGATTCCAAGATTGCATGTGGGTTTTCTTCAGCCCAAAAATGATTATTATGAAAAAATTGGCTCAGTATCAAATAATGTCGCGAGGGAGTAGCTCCTGAACCCGTTGGATATGATATAATATATAATATGATATAATAAAAAGTCATGGGACATTTTCCAAACAAGAATATGTGAGATATTCAAATTGTTCCCAATTTTTCGTGTACTCAATCCGGGATCTTTCTCATTTGAATTCAAAACCGCTACTTCAATTTCTGTTGTTCTTACAGTACGTTGTACTCCTTTTAGATAATTGTCTGGTTCAAAATTCTCCCCTCTTCGCACAACCTTCTACGAATTATTGAAAATGTCCGTGCATCCGGAATATTTCTATTAGGAAAGCGGTCTTCATACAAGCGCGTGGCTTCCAGTGCATAACCATCAGCAAGCCCATACATATAATGCATATCTGCAAACTCAGAACTCGTAAAATGGACCTTGTTTTCATTTAAAAATATTGTTAATTTTGATTACTTTGATACGTGACTAGTAGACAACTGTCAAAACTGTTTATGTTTACAAAACAAAATCTGCTTCTTTCCTACTAGATACATTTTTAATCATTCATAATACCCAATTTCATAACAACGTGCAAATGCATAAATTTGATTTTTTCATGTGAAAATCGTACGTCAAACGAAAAAAGAAAGAATCAAGGGACCAGATTTGCTCAGAAAAGCAATGGCGTATCACTTTTCTCTTTAAAATAAATCAGTGCAAATCCGCACGAACGCCACTGGCAGGAATAAAAAATTATGGTGTACAGCAAAAATGTCTTTTGATGCATGGAAGATGCGTACTAGGTCTCACAAAAATATCTAGGGTAATAACAAAAAAATGATTTTTGCCTCGAAACATAAGCACCCTATAGTTCCAAAGTTAAGAACTTTAGGACCTATGTTCCATGAATTTTTTTTTCTCAAAATCTTCCTGAGAATAACCTCCTTGAATATTAGATGTTATAAGAAACACCTGTATAATAATGGGCATTTTATTTCTCTCTCAATATTCACTATTATCTTCATTATTAGAATTTGTTGTAGAATTTTTTTATTCAAGAGTATATGAATCATTACCTGCTCTTGTTATTTTCCAATAATATAGACTATGAACATCAAATGAATCATTTATTTCAGGGTGCGAAATAGCACTCCAAAACATAACATAGAGCTTAAAATCTGTCTCCCATTTCTGAATGTTGTTTGACATTTTATATTTTTATCTAGAGTCATATCACACCTCAATCCGCATCGAAGTTTGTAATATTCAAGAAAATAGAATAACCCTCAACAGAGAAGGATGAAAAACACTGTGGTAACAAAGGTATAACATCTATCATTTTATTGCTATTTGTCTCTGCCGGCAAATGCGTCTCGTAAAAGAGATTTCAATCTAGTGTGGAGGAGAATGATGTGAGAAATTGGATCGAAAATTATATCAGACGACAATCTGTTATGAGATTTTTTCTGATAATCCTATTGACTGCCAGCTCCCAGATGGGGTTGAAACACTATCAGTAATTCATAACGAATTTTTCGTATAACGCCCCGTTACTGACCTATGTTCCTTCGAAATTGTTTTTTTTAATTATAGGTTCACTTCCAAATTCCCGTAGTTGATATCTCCATGATACTAATAATTCTTATCGAATACCAACAAGACATGTATAAGTAACAATTCCTATTACAATTTATGAATTGAAATAAAATATTCTGCGATAATCTATGTGAGAACTGTATTTAATATATACATTTGATTACACCTGCGACGCTGATATCATTGTTGTTTTGTTTCAAATGACTCAATATTCAGTTTTTTAAATATGATTTATCTCAAAACTCCAGATTTTTTCAAGAAATCCTAATATACCATACATAGAATTAGAACAAAAATAAAAATCATCGCAAGGTTTGAACCAATACACTTATCCAAATGAAATCTGGAGGAATTCCATATATATATATTTTTTTGTATAGGCTCCCCAGAACGGCTACTTTGGGAATAAAAAAAAATCTGTAAAATGCTACTTTTACGGACTTGTCCGTGAAGTGTCGTCATGGCAACACTTTACGAACTGAAATTTATTCATTCATAAAATATAACTGAAAATCAACGGGTGTTTATAAATACTATAAAAACTATGAACCGATAACATTTTGCCGCAGAAAAGCTAGGAATTTTGATTTTTCAGAATAAAATCGTAAACCTACATATATTTATTGGATAAAAATTTATGTTTCATTTATTCCAAATGTCACCTACTATTCAGGGTTACCACGAAGTGGGCGACACCTAGTATTCACGATTCGAATGTCAAACTAGGGGAAAACATGATTTTGCTATATACTGAATAAATTTACAATTTCCCTTGGAGTACCTTTCTGACTAATTGTCATGTTTACTCACAAGTTCATTACATCCTGGAAAAAATGACTGAAAACACAATTTCTCCAGCTTGCTTGTATCCAGAAGAATATGCCATCCAAATGGATATCAGCTGCATTTTGTTGATAATAATTTTTATTGTAGAACAACGCCCAACAATATATATATAATTTGTGTTCCGTAAAAAATAGGTCAGATATATCTGCCATTTATTTTTATATTACCTTCCCAACACCTATAGATAATATTAGTGAGGTTATGCGGGAATTTTAAATCAAGATCCATCCGTGGATTCGATCAATGAATCCACATCCATTTCTTATGGTCTGAAAATTACGGAATCTCTCTGTTGAAATAGATTCAATGAACCATTCTCAACAAGCAATAATCAAAATCTTACAATACAATTGTATATTTTCAAAATGATTGATGAATATAAAATTGGTGGACGAAATTCGATAGGAGTTTGTCTTAGCTTCATTTTGTTAATGATTGGTGGAAGCAAAGTTTTGCGGGAAATTCAATGTTATAAACTTAAATGAGACATACATACATACATGATGATGCAGTGTGCTCTGATGGAAAAGGAAACCTGAAATGATGTATTGTTTTGCGCCTGCAATCACAGACATTAATGCCATAAACAAAAAAGATTTAAAAATGTGGATAAAATACTTGGCTTGGTATGTGACAAATCCATTCAGGATTTGAACGTGAATTTTTAGCCGAACTTATGAAAAACCCAATAAAAATAGTCGTGTGTGTAGTTGTCACTTCGAAGATGGTTTGAAAGAAAATGGACCTTGATAATTTGTAATCCAGGATCCAAATTACACATTTTTAAATGTTCAGATGAAAGACTGTTTTCACCCCGTTGAATACATTTCATATCATCCTGAAAGTATTCATTTATAACAGAAAGCTTCATAATTCTCGAAGCCATTATTTATTGGTAATAACTAAACAGATCACAGTCACAGATAATATCATAACCTTAATCGAACATATACTTAATGGTTGATTGGTTTCGAGCACATTTGACAGATAGTCCGCATTGGAGATGAAACGATCTCACTTTCCTCTGGAGAGTTGAACATTTCTAACGATTTCAAAAAGAATTCAGTAGTTGGATTACATCTGTTATTGTTTAATTCGTAGATGATCATGCCGTCATATTGTACTGTTGTGAAATGCAAGAATTTTTTTCTCTGTATCCTCTAAACTGGAATAATATTTTGTCAGGTCGATTGTCACAATTTTTCACTCTAAACACATTGAAAACAGTAAAAGTTTCGAATAAACCTTCTTTAATAAGCTAAACAAAGCGGAAATGTGAGGTTGTTTTATCTCCAGTGTCGACCATCTGTCAAATGTGCATATATAATACTGATAGGGTTACGGCGAAACCTCCATTTTGATGACGTCTGATGTGTACCAGAATCGCCAACTTTATAGAACTTATTTTCAAGTTTCGAAGAGTAACAAGGATGAACATTCAAGATGAACAAGGATGAATACAATAAAAACCTAAATAATTAGTATATGCTGGCAGCAGTGGCACACTTTCCTCACCTTACGTCTGGTCACCCAAACTCTCCTGAAGCTGTTTTATGCCGTAACCCTGTCAGTATATATTGTTATGTTATGTTATGCCAGTTGTAAATTTTAAAAGACTAAAAACTCACAAAAATAATAATTACTAGATGGTTAATGGTTTCAAGAGTTTGTTTGTGAATAACTTTTGAAATTCTATGTATATTGTGAGCCTAGGTAGAATGTGGATAGATAAAAATGTCAAAATACTATAAAACAATCAATTTCATACACTGTCAAAATAATTATAACTCATAATTGCTCAAAAGACAATAAAAAGTCTAAATTTACAAAATTTTCAGGAATAAACAGTAATCAACACATTAATAAATTTGAAACATACAGTATATGAAACTGTAGCTTACAAAAAGTAGCCAATGATAGAACAGCAAATGTCTTTATAAAAATAGCCAATCAGGGAATAGATGGTCGGGTGTAAAATTGGAAATTGTGGGAGAGTAGCAATGAGATGGTATCAGAAGCAATTATTATTGAAATTTGTGAATAATGATAAGAGTTGAAAAATAATTGTATATATAAGTTATGCAATATAAACAGTGAAAAGTGACAATTTAGTGCACCAATTCAAAAATTCAAATAAAAAAAACAAGGAGAAAAAGATGTATCTAGGCGATAGAAAAACAAAGCTTCAAGGAGATCGAAAATAAATTTCCAAGCAGATGCCACGCAAAAATTTTACTAAAAGAAAATTGGAATAATCCCATCATTTGGTAAACAAAACCAATATTACCTTAATGATAACATATCCACGGATCCAAGTGCTGATTTCCGCATCTAAATAGTTCCTGATTCATGGTATTGCAGTGCTGACAGCGATTGGAGAGAGGAGACATCCTGATTCATGGTATAATTAGAACACCAACAGTTCCAACCAGGTATGAAATTTTAATAGTGCTCTTCCGGTCCTGAACTATTTCACCAATAACATATTTCGCAGAACTTTATGTCACCCTATTTTGAACAATAACAGAAAACGTCACTCTCACGGAAAAAGTGAGGTTCTGTTTATCTATCCATGATATGATTTATTATTATTATCCGTGAATATTTGTTTGATTCACCCTAGTATAAGTTATTTCTCGTAGGCCAGGTATTATGAAGTATTCCTGAATAAAGGAGTAATTGCTTTTGATATTTTGTTGTTTGTTATCTCACAATGATCAATAACATACCAAAGACCATTCAATAAACTGAAGTTAGCCAGCAGTGGCAGTGTCTCTATTGCCTTGAACCGGCCACCTTGAGATAAGGGCGTACCAACTGTTGCTTAGCCGTGGTGAGGAAAATGATAATTGTTGGTAGCGTGACGAAAACAGTGACGTTCGCTGGCAATTATTATTACAGCATACAATACAGGGGCAAAAATATTACAATATTATATTTAAAAAATTCATCATTATGTAACAATAAATATATATATATATATATATATATATATATATATATATATATATATATATAGTAACCCTGCGCACAACAGATATCATCTAGGACATACGGAAATCTCTCAAACAACACTGGTTGGTTGGTTGGTTTGAGGCTGACGAGCCAGAGACAGGGTTGGCACTTAGCTTCCCTTGACACTGCGACCAGCTGGGGTCTATTGTATCACTCTGTCGTCAGTGGTTCCTCATTCAAACAGGTTTGTGCCTTTAATTAGGTTAAGAAGCCTGTTGATAAGGTTCTTCGGATTCATGCCTGTTTCCGGGCTGATCTCTCCAAAGGTTCTGTGTCGCCTACTACTTAGGGCGTCACAGTCGAAGATGATATGAGAGGCTGTTTCCTCCTCTTCATCACACAGCCACACTCCACGGTTTCCCTGCGTACTCCCATGGTGTTTAGGTGTTTTCTTAGGCCGCAGTGTCCAGTCAACAGACCTATTATTATACGAGCCTTCGTTCTGTTCAGGTTCAGAAGGTCAGCCGTCAGGGTCCGGTTTGGATGCCCTACCATGACTTTGCTGTGTATTTGCCCGACAGTTTGATCCCAATATTGTTGGTGTCTTCTTTTTATCCACTCGTCGATCAGGGTCCTGCATCGGTTTTTGCTAATCCCGTGTGCAGGTTCTGGCCCTGTGAATAGCGTTTCAGATGCTTGTCTAGCTAGCTGGTCCGCTTTGACGTTGCCTTCTATGCCTCTATGACCTGGCACCCACATCAAGGTGACCTTGTTGTGTTTTGTTATGCCATGTAATTACAGAAATGCATTTAAAGATAATTACCAAGAAGTAACCATTGTATACCGAATGCTCAAATGACTCATCTAGGAGAGCAAAACGAAGATTATTGATTGCTACCCGTTACAGTCACAGCTAGATAAGAAAATCAGTTTTATTCACTACCGAAACATATCCATAATTCTAACACCCGTCCAAAGTCGATAAACACAGAGCAGTTAAAAGAAGCGATAACGACTCGTGAATCACCGGGACTAGACACTCCTGAAATTCATAAACACACTTGTTGGTCATTATTTCAGCGATTACCCGACAGCCCTCATAAATACCTGTCATTCAGTAAAATAGTATCCAATTATAACATAGATAAGCAAAAACGGGTTAGAAAAACAAGGCCCTTATCAGTTTTACGAGTCACCTCGTTATCTGCCCACAACAACCTAAGTCCCGCCAACTAGCTCCCGTGTTGAAGATCTTATAAAAGCGTGAGTTTCATGTCAACAATATTCGATTTGATGTTCTACAGTGAAACGAAGAACATGTAACCTCAAAGTAAGGTTATAATGCAAGTTAGTGCAAAGCAGTATCTCATTCAGTAATCACTTATATTAGACGAAAATATTTCGGAGAACATGTCATTCTCAAAAGTGCGGTATAAAAGTCAGTCGAATTACAGTATCTTACAATAATAATGAGAGTTTCCCAATCAGTGTAATTAACTTCAGCAAACATAGAAACTCAGCCGATTCAAATCAAGTATTGAAGCTCCTAGTAAAAACACGAGTGAACAGTATAGTTTCCACAAATTGTCAAAGCTTCCAAAACAGAGATAATACAACGGGATTCAGCAATTTCAATGTTTTACGATCACTTAGAAAAACCTTAACTGTATACGAATATACCGGACGAATTAATTAGAATAACCGATTGACGCGGAAGAAAACGCAGTAATAATGAATTCAAATCTAATTGCCGTTTAAAACTACTCCAGTGAATGAGTGTTAAACAGGGTGAGTCTCATGTTTGTTTTTCTGTATTTATGTTTATGGCAAAACTCAACCTTTCCAAATGTGTACGTGACTATAAAGTATCTCAATAGTTTCAAGATTACAAAGATCTCAAAAAGAGAATTATTGTTAGCTGTTTGTAGCAATTGATTTCAAGATTGTTCTTCTAGTAAAATTAGTTCTATTGTGTAGCCAACTGCAGAATTATCTGCCAATACGCTACATTAGTTTTCATTGTATGAATATTGTTGCCTATCATTCGTCCATAGACGATTGAGAGAATTGTGTGAAGTTTTATTAAATATATATATACATTCTTAACATTTTATGAGTGCATTCTTTTATTTATTTTCTTTTATGAATAACCTTTCGAATCTTTCTGAACGGTAGTATTTCCTGAATAAACAGCCCATGTTCCGGTATTTAAGAGAAATGAACTCAGATCTGAGCCGCTCCAGACCTAGTTTCAGTATCGACCTTCTTCAGACAGTCGATTGCTCTTAATACTGTTTTTCCAACCTAACGAATAATGTCTGGTATTACAGATGTGGTGGGTTAGTTCACAACACCCCGTAGTCAGGGCAGAACAGTTTTGCCAGCTCGATGAGGTTCTGGAGGCAGTCCCAGACCAGTTTGGACTTCATCTGTGTAGAGTTGAGTGCTTTGATAGCACTTTGACAGTCAGATAGAATGTAGATGTGTTTTTTCCTATAACCACTTTCTAGATTCTTCTGAATGCATACCATGATAGCATGTGTTTCAGCTTGGAATATCGTGGAGCATTTACCAAGTGGTATTATGTAATCCCTTCTTGGCCTTACCCCATGTATTCCTGCTCCCGTTCCTTCAACTGTCTTTGAACCGTCTGTATACCAGACTATGTCCGCAGTTGATTGTGATTCTATACTCGGGGCCCATCCAGATTCATCAATTCGTGTTTCGAATGGTTTTTCGAATGAGTATAGGGGTTGCATGTAATCTGAAATCATTTCGAGTTCTTCGATTATTAGGTTTTAGATTGGTTTTAGGGGTTGCATGTAAGTCAAGGGGTTCGAGGTTTAGGATGATTTCCATTGCAGCTGTTGGAGTGCTGTTCATTGCACCCGTGATGCAGAGACAGGCAAGCCTCTGGATTTTCCCAAGGTTGATTTTGCCTGTCTTTGATTTGTTTTTGGCCACCATAAGAGTGAGCCATAAGTTATTCTTGGTCTTATTACCGCTGTGTAAAGCCAGTGCATGGCTTTCGGTTTAAGCCCCCAGGTTTTTCCAAAAGCTCTCCTGCACATCATGAAGGTTATCTTGCTTTTGTTGGTTACATGTTGAAGATGCGGGTTCCAGGTTAGTTTCTTGTCAAGAATCAGCCCTAGATATTTCACCTGCTCTACTACTTGTAATGTTTCACCGAATAGTCTAGGAGGTATGAGATCTCCCATGTTTCTTCTCCGGGTGAAGGGAATTAGTGTTGTTTTGTTCGGATTTGCCCTTAGGCCTTCTGTTACACCATTCTCTACTATCCTCAGTGCATTTTGCATTAGCTCTGAGGTTGTTCGAGTATTCTTTCCCTTGATGAGGATGACCAAGTCATCTGCATACCCTTGAGAGTAATACCCTTGGTTATTCAGAGAAATTAGCAGTTCATCTACAACCATGTCCCACAGAAGGGGGGAGAGTATGCCCCCCTGTGGGGTACCTCTGGAAATTTCAACCTGCTCTGTTTCCTCGAACATGTTGGCTTGGACCAGTCTATTATGAAGCATTGAGTGTATCCACCTGCAGGTGGTTTCGTCAATGCCTCTTCGAGTGGCCGCAGAGACCATACTTTCAAAGGAGGTGTTGTCGAAGGCTCCTTCGATGTCTAGAAAAGTGCATAGTGCAATTTCTTTGTTTGCTAGAGACTCTTCAAGCCTTGAAACAAGCTGATGAAGTGCTGTCTCGCATGATTTTCCTGTTAGATAGGCATGTTGGTTTTGATGTAAAGGCCGTTCTACAGTTTTTCTAAGCCTTTCAGAAGAAACGACGATAGGCTTATTGGTCTGTATGCCTTTGCCTGGTCATATGAGTCTCGTCCAGGTTTCGGAATAAAGACCACATTTACAGTTTTCCAGGTTTGAGGTAGCCAAACAACACTGGTTTCAATTTTAATTTAAGGAAATATAGAAGTAGATTTCTCATGTGGAATGAACATGAAAACACGCACTGATGATGAAGGTACCTATTACAAACTTATGAATTCGATGTGAGAACTGATTATACCCGCGACGCTAATATCATTTTTGTTTGTTTTGTTTTAAAATGACTTGGTATTCAATTCTCGAAATATGATATATTTCGGAACTCCAGAAGTTTTTCAAGAAATCACTAATATAACTTCACTAAAATTACTGTTTTCGTTCATCACGAGGTTTGAACCAATACACATTTTCAAATGGAATCTGGTATTTCGAGAATTCCATAAATTCATTTTTCTATTTGGATCATTTTTTCATATGAAAAAAAGATTGGGCACTTGAAAAAGAATGAAGGCAAAAAAAAATTGTGTTATTAGAAGTACGAATGATTTTTTGTGGGGTGAACATAGAGGGGGACGATTGAATTCGTTGATGTATAAAACATCAACTTCCACTTAGAAACTTCAGTCGTGTCATATAGTTACGACGTTTGAAATAAAAATTATGGCTTCAACTATTTTTTCCAATTTCCATAATTTCTGTGAAAGTGGTCAACACCTTCAGTGAAATGGGTTGGTTTAACATGAGATGACTGATTCCGAGTTATAAAGGCCCTTATTTTTTATTCCAGTAATATCGTATCAAAATAATGGATTTGTTTTGATTTTTAATTTTATACAAAATTTAGATTAATTGAATTATCTTTCCGAGTACTACACGTGCTTCGATCAATTATAGAAACATATTCTTATTAACCAATATTTTGAGAGAATTATAATTTTTTAAATATTTTTGATCTCAAAAAAATTCACAAAAATAATTTTGGCACAAATAAAATCCTGTAAACTTCGTTATTATTAGAGTGGAATTCTGAAACATGCAAGATCGTTAGAGAAGGAGTTGAGTGTAGATATTCACTGCCGTTTACTGGGATTTGGATGATATATACAGTTCGCCAGGGCAATGGGACTAACAATTTTTACCGAAAATCATATAAGCTGAGAACTCATCACCGGTGTGAAAAATTCAAATATGTCTCACTTTTCAGTGGAACACTTTCGTATCTTGTGTGATCATTGGTGTAGAATTCTGAAAACTGCAAGATTATTAGAGATATCGGAGATACGTCGAATAAATTTGACGTCTTTTCCGGAGTTTCACTGGGTGAAATCCTCGGTCCTACGTTATTTCCATTATTCATCTCTGATACTGATTTTTAATTCTGCGTGAATGAAGCCCATGATATAAATATTGAACAAATAAATCGTATTATAATACTCTTATATGCTGACGACTCAGTGATTCTTTCGTAAACCAGGCATCATTGAATAATATGATTTTGAAAACTTAGAAATCAATATTTCAAAATCAAAGGTGATGCGTTTTTCTAAGGTTGAGTTCGAAGAATAATGATCTTCTATTTTATATTATATCAATTGATTAACCGATGCAGAATTTCGTTAATTGATTAATACACTTCGTCTCATCACCACTTCCAAGGGAAATGACGAATTCTTTTTTTGCGAGAGCAAACCAACCAACTGGCTTAGGTTCTTTTACTCATAGAAACTAAAGCCAATGCAATGATGCTGAGATGTTGGAAATCATTTCTCATAACACTAACCTGTAAGGAATTTCAATTATACTGATATATTGAGAACGATGCAAGTTAACTTCCATATAAGACTTTCCAGAAATTGGGACAGTTGTAGAATTAACAACCCCACAACTGACTTACCAATATCATAAAATGGGCCTTCATTTCAGTTGGTTAAGATGTTGTTACCAAGTTTATGAAGGGCTATACTGGAAATCATCCTCCCAGTATATAGATGTTATAGATTTTTAGATAGGTGGAATCGTTCAAATTGTGTACCTCGCCAATCTAGTTGAGGATACTATGCAAATAGTTGAAGCACTTATGAAAAGAAACAAACCATAATAATAAAAAATTACTTTATCACAACAAATAAACACACTGTATGGTATGATATTCCAATCCATACAACTTCAGTACTTCCATAGTACTAAATATCGGTTCTTTCCTGAGAGCCGATCTCCTGGAGGTGCTGAGCACTTTACTCGCCTCTTTGGGAGGCGACCAATCCAAAATACCTGCTGTGAGTGCGTTAATTAATTCAAAATCTAAAGAACTCGATGCCCAAAATGAACATGCCCTAGCAAAAAGACACAAAAAGGAGACTTTTCCGGCACTCCCTGTGCCCAAAGGTGTTTCCAACCCTTCATTACCTGTCACTGCATATCGTAGAAGTAGTAGAACTGTTCTAATTAATAGCCCTGTTAGCAAAAATGTCCAGAATGTTGAAATTTATGACAAATTTGATCACTTGTCAAAAATTTCAGACGGTGACTTGCACGTCGACACGTCCGAAAATTTATCAAATCCAGGGGTGGACTCAGCCCCAATGCTTTCTGAAAAGACCTCTAATAAAAATTCGATAATCAAAATTCAAAATTATACAGCTAGTCAAAATACCCCCGAAACCGATACTATTGAAAATAATTCCCAAATCACACCGACTGATGACGTTAATATGGATCAGACTGACGGAACAGAACAACCACCTACGGAAACGGCCCCACATACGATCAAAAAACACAATATTCCTCCTATCACTGTAAGGGATAAGAGTAAGTGGACTACAGTAAATTCACTTTTAAAGTCAAATAATATAAAATTAGAAAAACCAGCAAAGAATGTCTATGATGCAGTAAACACTTTTCATGATTCCCCAGAAATGTATCGGAAAATTCCAAGCATATTCAGAGATCAAAATATTCCACACCACACATATAGTCTTCCGGAAGACAAAAAATTGAGAGTTGTATTCAGAGGCGTTCCCGAATTATTGTCTTGCGACGATATTAAAGATGAGCTGACTGAGAGGGGGTTTGCCCCGGAGTCAGTGGCTCGCCTCAGAAAATTAAATGAGGAAAAAACCCCTCTCCCACCAGTTTTAGTTCTCTGTAACGAAGATCAAAAAGACATTTTTTAAGTTAGTAACATCCTAAATGTTCGAGTAACAGTCGAACCAAAGGGACCCAGGGCCTCTGTAGGACAATGTCATCATGTCAACGGTTCGGTCAATGCCAGCTGAACTGCTGTGCCACCCCCGCTTGTGTCAAATGCGGTGAAGTACATATCTTTCGCAATTGCCCAAAACCTAGGAAAGAAAAAGCTAGGTGTGCGAACTGCAGTGAGGACCACACTGCGAATTATCGTGGATGTCCTAGATGTCCACGTATTAGGTGCAGGGTGGACCCTGCTTCATTATCGCAGAATCGACGATACTTTCCTGCAAATAGAACAGGGAGTGTCATATGCGGCGGCGGCCTAGGACGACTCCCCTCTCCAGCCAGCTCAAATCACCACACCTAAAGACATTCTTTCAAGTTGAGATCAAATGAGGATGTTGTTTGCGCAGTTCGCTTAAGCGGCTGCAAAATTTTCAACAGGTTTTAATCCCAATTAATGGGTGAATGGCAGCTTCCGAACTTCATCAAAGCGGTGAGTTGGAATTGTAATGGACTTCTCCAGAATAGACTTCAGTTTCAGTAGTTTCTTGTAGAGAACAACATCGATGTTGCTTTTCTGCACAAGACTCATCTTAATGGGGAACCTGTTAGATTTCCTAACTACAAAATGCTTGGACATGAACGAATTGGTCGTCCGGGTGGCGGTGTTGCCATTTTCGTCAAGCGCTGTCATTCACATGTTCAGTTTGGCATTTTAATGATGATACCCATGGTATTGAAGCAGTAGGTATACATGTTGAGAAGGGAAACATTCTCAATTGAATGTTGATAGAAAGATTTTTCTGTGAATTGAAAAACCCACGATTAAAATGAAGTTATTTTTTTTTTGTGATGATGAAGATGGAAGATAGTGACTAAAGTTTATGTTTCAGTCGCAGATGATTCCACATCTAATTTTATGAACATCCTGTTTATATTTTCAACAAATCAGTAGGTATAGTTTCCACCACGAGAAGTGGTCCTATGCGTTTGATTAGTGCTTACAACCCTCCGCAGAATCGAATAATTCCTGAGACACTCGATGTGCTTCTGATGCCAACAGAGCAACCTGTTTTGGTCATGGGTGATCTGAACGCTGAGTACGTACAATGGAGTCGTGTAACCAACGCAAATGGTAGACGGTTGATTATGCTGTATGGGGTCGGCTTTAGAATAGCCCCATGGTAAATCCTGCCTGTCGTAAGAGGCGACTAAAAGGATAACCGTAGGTGGAAGATAGTCTCATCACCCGGTGAAATACCACCATATCGACTTTGTGTGCTGTGAAATGGATCATTCCATGTTTCAGTGTTCGGTCGATACTTTCCGGTCTCCCTCTTTCCTTTTCCCCAATTCCTCCTTTATTTTCAGGTGCATCCTAATAGTAATAATGATGAAGTCTCCTAGAGTGAAACACCCCCGAAGCAAAATACCTCTCCATTCGGATTTCCGGGCGAGAGGTACTCGAGGGGACTCAACATTAAAGATTAATTTTTGCAACATCCGCGGACTCAACAAGAACATCAATGACGTCCACCATCCCCTACAGACGAAAAAAACCGGATATTCTGGCTCTAACAGAAACACAAGTAAACTCGTCCACCAACAAGGTCCATATGCTTTGTCCTGGTTACGAACTCCATTCTCGATTCAGGTTCAAAGGTGGAGTCTGCCTTTACGCTAAGGCTAACCTTCCATGCCAGCGTGAAGAGAGTTTGGAACCGAAAGACTTTGATGTGATGTGGTTCAAGCTATCTGATACCAAACTGACTAAGTTCCTCTGCTGCCTTCACCTATCACCTAATGAACCTTCATATAACGACCTCTTTGAGTTTTTATCACTCAAACTGGACTACATTCAGGAGAACCATCCAACAGCTGAAACCATAATCATGGGAGACTTTAATGTACATAACGCTGCCTCCTTCATATAACGCGCTTTCCTGATGTTCTCTAACAAAACAGATGATGCGGGTCGTCAAGCCGAGGCCTTCGCCATCACTCATGGTCTAGAACAACTGGTCGCGCTACCAACCCGCATCCCTGATGTCAACAACCAGTCTGCCAATACACTAGATCTTTTCCTCACCACCAATCCTGACCCGTATAGAATAGAAGTTTGTGCCCCACTTGGAAACTCTGATCACACCCCCATCTCCACAACATGCTCTTTCCATTTACCATCGAGCTGCACAATACCACCCGTCTCATGTGGCATTACAATTCGGCCGACTGGGAAGGTCTTCGTATGGTTTTCTCAGCGTTTCCATGGAAGAGAGTTTGTTTCTCTTCAGTAGATCCAACACGATGTGCTGAGACAATTTCTGAAATCATCATGTTGGGGATGCAAACCTACATATCGAATACCGAAAGAAGAACATCATCCGATAAGACCTGGTTTAACAGAAACTGCTCATGAGCTGTGGCTTCCAAACAGGCAGCATACCATCGATGGCTAAAAAATCCGGGCCCTGAGACCAGAGCAGCATATGTCGAGGCTAGAGGCATATGCAAAGAGACAATAGAATGCTCAAAAGATGCCCACAATGCCAAAATAAGATCAAAACTTGCTGAATGTCCTAACGGATCCCGTTCATTTTGGTCTTTTGCCAAAGCTGTGGGAAGAAACTTCACTTCCAACTCATTTCCTCCTCTAACCAAAGAAGATGGAACACTAGCAACGACTGCCCTAGAAAAAGCCAATATCTTTGCGCACCTATTTGCTGGAAATTCCACTCTGGATTCATCGGGAAAACAACCCCCGAACATTACACCTATTGACAGTCACATGCCCGAGATCACCTTCCGCCAACGTACTATCAGAAAGATTTTGCTGGGTCTCAACACCAACAAGGCCTGTGGATCTGACGGAATACCGCCGATTGTTCTCAAGAAATGTGCCCCGAACTAACACCTGTTCTTTGCAAGTTGTTCAACCACTCTTACAATTTGGGGGTATTTCCGTCCAATTGGAAAATTGCAAGAGTACAGCCAGTCCCTAAAAAAGGCAAAAAGGCCCTACCTAGCAACTACAGACCTATCGCACTGCTATCTATTATTTCAAAGGTCATGGAAGAAGCCATCAACATCGAGCTCATGAAATATCTGGAAGACTCAGGAATTGTCAACGATAGGCAATATGGCTTCCGCCATCAGAGATCAACTGGTGACCTGCTCGCTTACGTCCCACATATATGGCAGCTATCTATTGAAAAGTATGGAGAAACTTTAGCTGTGGCATTAGATATCTCCAAGGCGTTCGATCGAGTTTGGCACCAGGACTCCTCGCCAAGCTTCCGTCTTATGGCTTGCCCCCTCAGCTGTGTTCTCTGCTTGCTAGTTTCCTCTCAAACAGGTCTCTCCATGTAGTGGTCGATGGAGTTTCATCTGACACTCTACTCATAAATGCTGGTGTTCCGCAAGGATCTATTCTCGCACCAACACTATTTCTACTTCACATCAACGACCTGTTGAAAGCAACTTCATGTCCAGTACACAGTTTTGCCGATGATAGTACCCTCCATACCGCTTTCTCTTCCAGGGCCCCTATATCAGCCCGTGAAACCAGAAATGAACGAGGAAGAAATGTAAATAATATAAATATGGACTTAGCAACAATTCTCGAGTGGGGATCTAATAACTTGGTAGAATTCAATGCGAACAAAACACAAGCATGTCTTTTCCCTAAAAAAGCCGATCTCACTGTGCCTAACATAACTTTGTCAGGAGTAACCATACCACTGAAGTCATCCATATCGATGCTTGGTATTACTATCAGCAATAACCTTTCCTGGGAAAATCACGTGAGGTCCATTGCCAAAAGTGTATCCCAAAAACTTGGTTTTTTGTTTCGTGCCAAGAGCTATTTCATCCCCACTCAGCTGCTTATGATCTATAAGGCACAGATCCGACCTGTCCTGGAATACTGTTCCCATATTTGGAGCGCGGCACCTAAACATATCCTGAGGCTATTGGATTCTGTCCAAAAAAGGGCAATTCGTCTCGTCGGTGATGCCACGCTTACAAACTCGCTCACTTGTCTGGAACACCGTAGAAAAGTTGGACATTTGTCTCTATTTTATAGATATTTTCATGGGCGATGCTCTTCTGAAATATCAACAATCGTTCCTGCTTTGGCAGTCTCTTCGAGACTAACCCGTCAAGTTCAGTCATCACACCCCTTCGTGGTCACTTTGGAGACCTGCAGAACATCACTTTCCAAAGACTCGTTCATCCAACGAACAGCGAGGATTTGGAACTCATTGCCTAGGGAGGTGTTCCCCGAGGCATACAACCTCCAGAAATTTGAGAAGAACACCAACTCCTACCTTCTTTCCCTTGGTTCCCACGATGTTCTCTGAACATTACAGGATACCCCTTTTCGTGGGAACCATAACATGAAAAAAAAAACACAATGAGAGGCATGAATACCAGGTGTTGGCTCCAGATGAGGCGACGCATTTTGGTCCGTACAGGCCTGATGTGCTTGACATTGCCCTGGCCAGGAATATCACCTGGAACTGGGATATTCACGTCCTCACCGAGTTGAGCTCTGATCACAACCCGGTTATACTGTCATTGGGGGGGTGATCCTCCGCTCCAGACGGATCGTATGTGTACTAAGGTGAATTGGGAGATATTCCGTTCGCTCCTGGAGACAGGTTACCGTGCTCCTAAGAGGATGGATTCTCCACTTGAGTTGGATGAGTTTTAGCGCGTTACGAACTCACCATCAAAAATGCTTTGGAGGATTCCTCCTGCAAGGAACCGGCTCCTAAATTTCATGAAGAATTTCCTCTGAGAATTAAAAACCTAATTCGCGAGAGAAATCGTGCTAGAAGAGCTTACCAAAGGAGCCTAATCCCTGCGAACAGAATACGAGCTAACGAATTGAATAGGGAAGTGAGAAAAAACATATCGGAATTCAGAAATGAAAGATTTGGCATAACCCTTCAAAATTTAGAAAACTGCGATCAATTTTGGAAAATTAATAGGAATTTAAAATCAAAAGAGACTGATTTCCCCCCTATTCATGGTGAGGCCGGAATGTGTTATGACTCTGAGTCCAAAGCTCAAGCTTTTGCAGATTCGATGGAAAGACAATTATGGTTGAATGAACATCCAGACGATGATCTGGATCGTGAGCTTTTGTTGAAAGATCGGGTCCACCGCACCCTTAGGGAACCCAATCATGATGTCATTCGTCTAGCTACGTTGGATGAACTCAAGGCCCATATCAAGGGATTTAATTCCGAAAAAGCGTCTGGTTACGACGGAATTACTAATCGTATGATTCGGTATTCTCCGGATAACCAAGTGCAGTCACTATTAAATATTATTAATAACTCTTTGCGCCTTGAGGAATTTCCTCGTAGGTGGAAGCATGCCATCGTGGTTATGATTCCGATTAGCCTGCTTTGCAGTTCAGCTAAGTGGGCTGAGAAACTGGTCCTGAAAAGGCTTGACGAAGAAGTGGAGGATAGAAATGTCCTACCTAATGTACAATTTGTTTTTAGACGTGCTCACTCCACCGAGCTTCAGGTTATTAGGCTAGTGGAGAACACAATTACATTGCTAAATAGCGCTCACATCGTTTTGCTAGACATCAGCAAAGCTTTCGTCAGAGTGTGGCATGAAGGCCTACTGTTAAAGCTGATAGACTTCCATCTGCCGCTTAGTTTGATAAAGTGGATTGAATCGTTCTTTTTAGGTAGGACATTTCAGGTCGGGGTCGACAATTTGCTTTCGAATTCGAGAGAAATTGAGGCTGGCGTTCCTCAGGGGGCAGTGCTGTCTCCTGTTTTATACGCCCTTTACACGTCAGATATACCAAGGAGCGAACATGTGAAGATCTCCTTATTTGCTGACGATACGGCTTTGCTTTCCTCTGCAGCTGACCACTTGATGGGTGTGGTTTATTTGCAAAATGCATTGAACGACCTCTGGCAGTGGTATCTGGAGTGAAGAGTAAGGCTGAATCCTGATAAAACACAGGCGATTTCAATGGGTCGTGAGAAAAACAACCCGGAGAGGGAAATGACTATCTCTAGAAGGGAGATAGAATGGTCAGAGCGCGTCAAGTACCTGGGAGTTACTGTGGACCACCGGCTCACCTGGAGACCACATGTTAACGTTGTTAGGGACAAAATTGGTAAAAAGATATGTGCGCTATATCCTCTGATCAACAGAAAGAGTGAGCTCTCCCACAAAAACAAAGTTATAATTTACAAGATGATGTTCAGGCCTGTCATTTTGTATGCCTCAGCTAAGATGTCTAAAAACCATGGTGTATTCACTTATACCTGTAAAATATTGGGACAAACTGGGGGACACCAGCACACTTGATAAAGGGAGTTATCTAGAGTTTCAGATGGCGCCGACGTCGTTTCTTGTCATAATTCAGTAAACTGCAGTTACAGACCACACAGGGTGTTTTTGTGATTTGTGTCTCTGATCCGTTCTGTGATTGTGCTTTTGTCGCCTTTAAGGTTATGTCAATTTGTTGTGGAATATTTTGAGGTTGATCGATTGATGTAACATGTTTTAGAACAAACTATTCCATGTACTCATGTCAATGTTATATAGAATTTTCCGAAATAATTGTAATTATGAACAATTGTAGTGCGTACCAATTTTGTATGGTTAATTTTCTATCGATACGGTTCCACCGAGTTGGTACTTATATATTTCTGTCCCATGAACACAAATTCAAAGTCGGTGCTTGTTCAAAAATGTATGTGGATAGTGGAAAAGGCCTAACAAGTTTAATAAATTGAAATGTGTCTTGAATGTTTCTTATTGCTAAAAAAGGTGGAAAAGGGACATTTCTTTATCTTTGAACCTCCGAAAGTAATTGAGAACGACGCGTTTTGACTTCAAATTCGTGTTCATGGGGCAAAATACGTAGGTCACACCAAGCGGCAAAACTCAACTTGACGGAGCCGTATCAGCAATTAAATTGGCAATCCCGCTTTGCTTGAAAGTTGAATTTTATATTATTTTCTCTGTTCAAGATATTCAGACGTGTCTCAGGAAAGAACTCACATGTTCTGTATAATTTTCTGCAAATGACATGAATGAATGCATGTATCTCTACTCCACAAAAACTTTTTCAAAATAAATTTGGATAGATTGATGAATAAAAGGAATACCAGAATTTCCCGTAGGATTATATGAAGTGTTGGATAATCCTCCTGTTCAATTTAGAAAATTATCAGGTAGAAAAATTCCTTTTTTGTTGTGTTGTAACGAATTTTTCGTTACTTCCTTATACATAACCAATTTCTCATAACTTTTCCGGTTAATACGGGTCAGTAGTCACTGCGCTCAGGTCGTGAAGAATGTGCGATCATTATTGTCCCTAGAAAATGGTATTTTGACAGTGTGACCGTGACATTTCATTTTCGTGTCGATCGGGTTTGTCGAGCGTTTGGTTTTTTCCAAGTGTTTTTATAATAAAAAGAATCCTAGAATGAAAACAGGTGAACATGATTTCGTCGAACCGAAAGGATAATCGTTCTCTTTCTTGGGTTTGAACGTCGAGATAGGCAGGGTGTACGGGGTGGAGTTGGCTTTGATTTGTACGATCTATATGTTGAGTGAGTTT